>ML093221.1:75783-187710 GCA_003697995.1 Taxidea taxus jeffersonii
GGTCAGATTTTCCACAAGCTGAACCAGGCCAGCTGGGGAAATTTCATCCTTTATCAGTCTACCTCTTCCCTGGACCCTAAGGCCTCAGCAGTCTAGTGAAGGGTTGGCTTATGGAAGGTCTCTCCCTCTTCTAGGGAGAAACTAGACTGTACCTCAACTACGCAACTTGTCTATGAATTTGACCTTTCAATTACCAACAACCTGCTGACCGAGGATTCCCCAGGAGCCTCAGATCAAGGAAACAGCATCCCCCCAGAAGAGAGAATAAAAACAGAATTTAAAAAAAAAGGAAGTCTGATACCAGGCTCTGCTGGTATCTTTCTAAAGTACTAACACCATAATAAAGGCTTTCCGCTTCTGTTTCATTATGTGGCAGCCAGAGCCTATAAACACTGTCGGTGGCAGAGAAAGCAGCGTCTAGAAACAAATAAGAAAAACTAAAGATGAAACTGGGAATATGTGCACGGCTTACACTTTGGTATTCTGTGGTCATGACAGCTTTTGCTCTTATGAAAGTACTGTGTGTGCTGTTCTTTTTCTCTGTAATGATTTCTGAAACCGTGTGACTTGCAGAATTTGCCTTTAAAAAAAAATGCAGTGAGTGTTTAATCGTTCGGGGTGTGAGTAACCACATTCTGTTCAAGTACGCTTCCAGCCTTCACGTTCCTCCTTATCAGCAACAGTGCTCCAAACACTTGTCTCAATTTTCAGATCAAAGCTGATGAAAAACAGACCTCTACAGGGTTGAATTGCTCTCTGCATTTTGGGGCCTCAGAAGAAAATACCGTCAGCACTTGAAAGGGCTGAATGTTCTTTGGTCTTTTATCTTTAGTTGGTAAATTCTGCTTTACCTTTCTACTTTGCTTATTTTCTTACTCTGCCAGTGTCATCCGTTTCGTGAAATGTATCTTTTAATTAATTATTCTTGTCTCTAAGTGTCTTCCGCGGCTCATGGTCAGGGCAAGAATTTATATTAGCAAAATAGGATCTGTCACTAAAGGGGAAATATCTTGGCTTATTTCAACACGGAATTAACCTCATTTAACCGATAATCACCTTAATTGATTTTCCAGATAAATCTTTTTGTTGTTTACGTTTTCTTTGAAGTTGCATAGTTGCATATAGGATGGCTTTTCCACAAAGAGCAGGAATTCAGAGCGTGAAAATATTACATTGTAGAAGAGCTGCAAAGTCTGAGAAAGCGTTGGGAGAGAATTCTAAAGCTAGCAGCCAAATCAAAGCACAACAGTAACAACCCATTCACATTCTGCTCAATGGAGGATCTTCAAAAAACATCTCTCAAAAATGCATTATGAAATAGGGGGAGTTTTATACAGATTCCACATTTTCTGTTTGGGCTTTTATTAAAACAATGGAAATTACTGTAAATAATATAGTAAATATGTATAAGGCAAGTGAAGATAAATAAGGCTGTAACAAATAGGAACAAGACAAGTGGTTATATAAGTTGATATGATTTTCCAAAGGCAACCTTTAAAACAATAGTAGATTATCCAAGTTAAGGTGTTTACCAAAGCAAATAGAAGCAAAATTTCCTATGCTTTGGAGAAAAATAATTTAGTCCTTTGGGGGTGAAATTGAGGTCTGACGATTTACATTTATTTCTACATTCTCTTCAATATAATCCTTCAGGAATGCATGTGTATTCCTTTCTTAAGAATGGGGAATGAAAGTCATCCTTCTTTCAGTCCAGGTACTAAGAACATTATGATAACGTGGTTTCGTCATTAGATGCACTACATGGTACAGAATTCATTCGGCTAGAAATGAAGAAATTCAGGTTCTCATTCCAGATGCACTATTAACTGGTTTTGCATCCTTGGGAAAATCAGTGAATTTGATAAATATTCCTTAAGCATCTGGGTACTGTGCAAGATGTCTGGACATACATTGGCAATAGAAAAGGCCCCTTGACTTCCAAGTTCTTTCTCCTTAGTAAAAAGAGACTGACAGTTTAAAAAAAAAACACAATAAAGAACTACAGGTACAAAAATAAGAAATGGAAGGGATGGGAGCATTTCAAAAACTTCAAGCCTTTTTTTTTTTTGAAGATTTTATTTATTTATTTATTTGATAGACAGAGATCACAAGTAGGCAGAGAGGCAGAGAGAGAGAGGAGGAAGCAGGCTGTCCGCAGAGCAGAGAGCCCGATGCAGGGCTCGATCCCATGACCCTAGGATCATGACCTGAGCCGAAGGCAGCGGCTTTAACCCACTGAGCCACCCAGGCACCCCATCAAAAACTTCAAGCCTTTGGCCTTGCTTGCTTCCAGGGTATTTGACAAGGTGGGCCAAAAGTTAAACCTGGAGGTATAGGAGGAAAACAAAATCGTGGAGTGGGTTTTCCATTATACTTAGGAGTTGAGACTTAATCATATATCCAGTGATTCTCAAATTCTGATATGCAACAGAATTATTTGGAAAGTTTTTTAAAACATATAAGTCTGCCCTTAGTGATGGCATCAGTATCTCCAATGGCAGGACCAAGACACCAATGGCTTTGACAAACCCTTAAGGTTCTTCTAATCTACCCAAAAGTTTGAAAACAACTGGTATAGTCAGTGGGGAGCCACTGAAGGCCCTAAGGTAAGGGAATAACACCATATTTGTATTCTAGAAAGATCACTCTACCAAGTGTGCCGAGAATGGACTAGAGAGGCAGGAGCCTGGAGACAGAGAGGCCAATTAAAAGTCTATTTTCCCTGTGACCCAGAACCCAGCATCCCCTCTTGGAAATATGTCTGAGGAAAAGTCTAATATATGGACCTCAGGAGATAAACAAGAATGTTCACAGATGTGGTCTGTATAGTTGCAAAAAACAGAGACCCAAATATCCACTAATAGAAGAATGGATACATTTTGGTATCTTCCCACAATAGAATATTCTGCAGCAATGAAAATGAGTGAGCCAAGTCTGTTTGCAACAGAACAAGCTAATCTTAAAAATGATTTTGAGGGTAAAAATGCAGGTAATGGAAGACTACATACTGTATGATACTATTCAAACAGAGTTTTAAAATGAGCAAAACTAAACAGTCTGTATATACACACAGTTTTTCAACCATGTCAGGATATAAAAACACACAATTTGGGATAGCATTTACCACTTCTAGAGCATAAAGGGATGAGTCCGGTGAAAACTTTTGTTGATAGCTGCTGTGGTTTTGATTATACATTACAACTTATATATGGTAACCGGTCTGCAAAGATGGTTCTCCAGTGCACCATGCTTCCCAATACTTATGCTCTCATGTTGTTCCCTCCCTGGAGAACAACAATTAAACCTGGGGGCATAATCAAGAAGATGCAGCAGAAGTGACACTGTGTAACTTACAAGCTTAAGTCTTAAGAAGACTTGGGTCTGCCTTCATAGCCTTCTAGAACACATACTCCGGGGAAGCAAGCCACCATGTAGGAAGTCCAACTACCCCAAGACCATTATATTGTGAAGAAATCCAAGTTAGCCACATGGAGAGACTGAATGGAGACAGGGAGATGTCCAACAAGCTATCCCGGTGGAGGCACCAGAGAGAAATATGAAGAAGCCATCATGTGTGTCCAGCACAGTTGAGCTTACAGATGATTCTGGTCCCAAACACCATCGGACTGCAATAACATGAGAAACTCATGTGGGATGTGCCCCACTGAACTGAATCAATCCTTAGAACTGTGAAATAGTAACTAATTGCTGTTTTAAGTCAAGTGGCTTGAAGTGGTCTATTTTGCAGTAGATAACCAGAATACTTACTATATGTTACATAAATTCTTTTGTACACATCAAAAGATGTGATTATTTTTCAAAAATGAGTTTACTAAAATAATTTAGTCAGAATTAGATAGTTCTGGCCACAACTCCAGGCTCTGCCACTAATAAGCTGTGTGGCCCTGGGTAAGGGACTCAACTCTCTAAGAATCCCCTTTCTCATCTGAGAAATGGGGGAAATAATATCTCCTAACTCATAAGGAGGTCAAGTGGCTTCAGAAATACAGTTTATACATCCTTATCCACTTAGAGGGCAAGGACTTAAATTATAGGGACTCAGTCATACTACAGACATTTGCTTCCTCTGGATTTAAGGGAAAAAGAAAAAGGCCTTTGTAAATGAAAAGTATGGATTATAGATCAAGAACTTCTGTGAATATCCATGGTGAACAGGACTCAGCTGAAACAAAGGAGGACACAGGGACACAGTCTTTTCCAGCTCTGTGGCTTTATGAAGATTCATTGATTTCCTGGGGTTTATTTCAGGTATAAAACATTTGAATTCAGGTTTCCCAGGGACAGAGTTCTCTGCTAATTTCTCTATTTTTAGCAATATCTCTGTCTTGCTTCCCTCTCCTGTGGCGCTTTCCACATCGTGGGCTCTTCTAACAGGTGACAGGAAAAATCGAAAGGATAATTCAGTCAATCTACTTGGTGGCTGGTTAATAGAGATATGGGGTGAGGAAAGAGGAACATGAGACTGAATGTATGTTCTTTCTGCAGGGCAGGTAAAGTCTGGGAAGAGACGCTGAAACATGACTTTCAGAAGCCATCCTGTTTGAAAGATGATTGTACTCTGGGAAGCATTGAACTATGACCATTGTGTGTCCCCTCCATAGCCCCAGAGTATAATGAAAGTCAGTTTCCGCCCTTTTGCATTTAGCTTGGTCCACAAATGACACAATTCAGGAGGATTAACACCACCAGCTGGGAGGTAAGCATTGCTGTCCCGAAGAACTTGTTGCCCGTGGAGCTTGTGAACCACGAAATATCAACATCCACGTGGGCTGGAGGAGATCCGCAGGGAGCCAGGCACGGCATGGCTGCCCCCTGCACGGAGGTCAGGCTCTCAATCTGCCGACCCTGGAGCTCACAGGATCAGAGGATGACTTCCATCTGTTCTCTATACCCACCAGGGCAGAACAAAACGGATGGGGCTCTAATCCAGCAGGAGGTATTTGGGTTAGACGAGCTCCAGAGGTCTCTTTAAGGTCTGATACAATGAACAGTATGTTTTTATTATCTCTGAGAAGAGGTAGCATTAAAAAAAAAAAAAAAACTTAGTGTACTTCTGAAAAGAATATGTGAAATATTTGTTGAAACTTCATAAATGTCTGTACTTAAAAGATTTTTTTTAACTGCAGGTAAGTGTTGAAATTTGTTAGAGAGTTGCTGTGGAAACTTTGGGCTTTGCTTATTGGCATATCTTTCTCTTCAATCCTTCAGAAGGATGCTTTCCTTCTTCCACTGAATTCTGAGAAGGAAATAAAATAGTCATACTCCTTATAAGAGCTCCCTCTACTCCCAGGAGTCCTAAATGTTAGAAGCAAAGTAAGACCAGTGATTGGAAACTCAAGAAGGTTAGATTTTTTATACTTACCTAGCAAATTCTCATGTAGTTTAGCATATCTAGTATCTAGAGGGTTGTTATTTTCCTGCTTTCCTTGGGGAAAAGCATGTAAATGCAACTCTCTACCTCACTGAGCTTTCCTAATAAATTCCAGTGCACTGAAATTTTTTTGAAACAATTTCAAACTTACAGAAAAACTGCAAATACAACGCAGAGGTTTGTTTTTTTTTTTTTTTCTGAGCCATTGGAGAGTAAGTTGCTGACTTGATATTTTATAATCCCCAAATATTTAGTTCAACGGCATATTCCTATATAACAACACATACCCAAATCAGGAGATCAAAAGTGACATTTTCCTACCATTTAGTCCTCAGCCCCCATTTGGGGTTTTCCAACTTTCCCAGTGATGTCCTTTATAGAAAAGTTTACATTTAGTTGTGATGTATCTTCAGGGTCCTTCAGTTTAGAATAGTTCCTTGGTCTTTCCTTGATTTTCACGATCTCAACAGTTATGAAGATTACAGAATAATTTTTTTTAAGATTTTTTTTTTAAATTTATTTACTTGTCAGATAGAGAGAGAGCGCAGGAGCGAGCACAGGCAGACAGAGTGGCAGGCAGAGGCAGAGGGAGAAGCAGGCTCCCCGCCGAGCAAGGAGCCCGATGTGGGACTCGATCCCAGGACGCTGGGATCACGACCTGAGCCGAAGGCAGCCGCTTAACCAACTGAGCCACCCAGGCGTCCCCAGAATAATTGTTTTTTAAAAATAGAGTCCCCTTCATTTTGTTTCCTCATGATTAGATTCATGTTATTCATCTTTGGCAGGAGTATCACAGAAAAGGTACTGTTCTCACTGCATCCTATTAGATGGAATGTGACTTTGATTCATCTCCTTACTGATGATGTTAACTTTGATCACCTGAGTCAACTGGTGTCTGCCTGCCTTGTCTATAAAGTTACATGTTTCCTATTTTAATTAATAAGTATTCTGCAGGGACATGCTTCAAGACTATGTAAATATCCTGTCCCTCATTTAACTTTCATTTTTAAAATTTGTATCAGCAAGAGTTCATGGGTTCTTATTTTATTAAATGGGTTATAGTAAGTTATTGTACTTATTTTGGTACTCAAATTGTTCCAGATTTAGGCAGTGGGATTCTCTTGAACCTGTTTCCTGTTTCCTTTTGATGTGTCATCCTCATTCTTTTACCATTTCCTTACTTTCTGGCACAATGGCCCACGATTATCTTGTCCTTTGCTGTTCTGGCAGTGGACTCAGCCATTTCTCAATGGAGCCTCGTTCCTTTCATGGAGTTTGGTATTTAGAAACCAAGATTTGCTTGCTAGGTATGCTCACGGATATTAGGCTATTGCTGCTCCCAGCCCTCTCAGCCCTTTTAAGATCTCTGTGTTTTAACAAAATGACAGATCTGTCAAAATATGGCAAATAACTCTTCTCAGTTTGAGAGTTTTCTTTGGACTTTGTGGTGATTTGAGCTATGCCAAAATAATTGATCCTATTATTGCCTATCTATCAATTGTTTTCATTTTGGCTTCTGAAATTTGTCTAACATGCATTTCACACCTCTGAGTTACAAATATTTCTCCCCATGTGTCCTTCCAGCAGTATCACAGAAAAAGGTTTTGAAAAATCTTGAAGCATACCTACAGGCATGTTGGTGAGAAATTTGTTTCATTTGAAGAGCAAACTCAGTGCCACAGACTGACACACCCTCTGAAGAAAACCAAGGGCAGATCCATTTTTTTATATAGGAAGGTATTTTGTGACTTCCTTGTCCAAACTATTGGCTTTCTATACTGGTTGACCGTTATCATGGTATTTGCAGCTTTTATAAAACACCTTGCTACTCAGTATCCACCACTCAAAGCAATTGAATCAGACATCTGGAGATTGCTGAGAAAAGAAATTTTTTTTTTAAATCTCTACAGGTGATTCCAAAGTGCTACCCAAACTGAGAGCCACTGATCTAATTATATATCCTCACAGCTGCCTAAAATTCTATCACTAATAAATGCTTCCTTTTAAAACACAAATATTTTCGGGGTGCCTGGGTGGCTCAGTGGTTAAGCCTCTGCCTTCAGCTCGGGTCAAGATCCCAGGGTCCTGGGATCGAGCACCACATGGGGCTCTCTGCTCAGCAGGGAGCCTGCTTCTCCCTCTTGACTCCCCCTGCTTGTGTTCCCTCTCTCGCTGTCTGTCAAATAAATAAACATTAAAAAAAAAAAACACAAATATTTTCAAAGGCTTAATCCTCCAGTTTCTAGTAATTTAGCACTAGTAAGTTGAGCAGGCTTTTAAACCATGACAGAAGCATTACAATTATATACACAAGGAAGCTGTATACGCCGCACAACCACTCCCCAGTACTGGTTATGTGCAGAAGTCAACAGCTACCTAGATAAAGTGATATGCCATGGAAACAGGAAACAGGAAGAAGCTTTGGCATCAGAATGATCTCAAGAGGAACATTAAAGATAGAGTTGGACTTCTGAAAACAAGAATAATCTAGGAGGCATGTAAGAGAAAAAAATGAGCCATAGTTCATTATCTATGTGATCATGGGCAAGGTATTTCTCAGAATCTCCATTTCCTTGTTTGCAAATACTAATGCCTCATACTAACACTAATCCTCATTTTGTGGGAATATAGTAGGATTTAATCATATTATGAAGCTAAAGTTCTTTACAGGTACCTGATACATAGCCAAAAGTCAGTAAATGGTTGCCTTTAAATAAGCAAGAGCTACTCGTATCCCTTCTAACCAGTACCACTTCTAACAGATAACTATTTCTGAGCCAAGTTATAAATTGGCTTAAATTTGCCTCTTGAGTGGCCTATGTGTAATATTCAGTAATATCATTATTTAACACTAATATTAGCATAAAAGTTTTGAGCTGAGACAGTTTATTTTTTATAAATGAAAACTCATTTCTTGATTTCTAAGGAAAAACCTGTAAAACTACACTTAAACAAAAATTAATTTTTAAATAAATTACTCAGTATAATTGTTGGAATTGTAGTGAGGTGATGGATGAATTCAAAGTGATAAATAGGTTGTAACTGTTTATTGCACTAAAACTCTAATGCCATAACATTTGCATATTATGTGTAAGTAGCATATATTCTAGAAAAAAATAAGATGATGTTAGAACATGAGGTGGCCATGGATGATACTGAATCTGGGAATTTATGATCTTATTTAAATTGGTATGTAATACATATTTCTTACTTTACCTGATGAATGTAAAGAGTCAACCGACCTTGTGACAATTTGAAATAATAGACAAAGCATCTCAGAAATAAGCTCAGAATTATGTAGCCTGAGTCATGCACAATTTCCTATGTTGTCAAAAAAATGAATATGAAGTACATCCTTAATAAGCAGAAACAAAAACTGATAGCCCTTACAAAGGCAGAATTCTCTTAAGGAGATTATATATATATATATATATATATATATATATATATATTTCATATATATATATTTCATATATATATGAGAAAAAATCTATCAATATAGTTCTTCTATTTAAAGGAAATTGATGGTTTAAGTAAACTATATTTATATATCCAGCTCTTTATAAAGATCTTTAGCAGGGGGATGCCTGGGTGGCTCAGTTGGTTAAGCGGCTGCCTTCGGCTCAGGTCATGATCCCGGCGTCCTGGGATCGAGTCCCACATCGGGCTCCTTGCTCGGCGGGGAGCCTGCTTCTCCCTCTGTCTCTGCCTGCCACTCTGCCTGTGCTTGCTCTCTCTCTCTAACAAATAAATAAATAAAATCTTTAAAAAAAAAACATTATAAAAAAAAAAAGATCTTTAGCAGGGAAACTCTTGCACTTGGTTAATCAGTTGCAGCAGTTGGTATTGATGCCTAAACCATGCCATGGGTTGGATGGGTGGGGAGAACAGCAAATCTGTTTGTTTTTAGTTAGTAAATTTTTATGAAGTCTCCAAAATGAACGAGCTCTGTGTTTGGGGTTGATATAACTCAGGGTTTATATAATTGAATACAGGATACATGAAATATTACAGAGAAAAATGAAAAATGTGTTACTCGATTAAAGAGAGATTTATATGGGTTGCTGTCAAAGAAACCTTTGTGAGACAGCACTTGACTTAGGTCTTAAAAATGAACAGATACAAGTGGAGGGAAGAGAAAGAGGCATTCTAGGAAGAATAACATATAAACACAGAGCTGGAAATAAACATCGATTTATGGGGGCTACTTTCCTTAGTTATTGCTCTGTAACAAATCACCTCCCAACTTAAAACAAAGGCCATTTGCAATTGCGTGTTATTCCTAGGTTGGCTAGGTGGTTCTGCTGGTGTGGGCTTGGCTCAGTGTATCTTAATTGGGCTTACTGTCAGTTGGACTGTAGTCAACTAGGTCAGCTGGGGACTGGCTGGTCTAGAATAACTCACTTATATTAGGCTTGCTGGTTGGTTTGTCAGCTGGCTCTTGGCTGAAGTGCCCAAGCTTGTCTCCACAGTCTTTCATGCTCTAACTGACTACTGTATTTTTTTTTTTTTCTCACTTGGCAGGGGCAGGGATACAAGAGAGCAAGAGCAGAAGCATGCCAAGGACCCTAGACGTGAACCTGGCATTCTTGTCATTTTTGCCACATTATTTTGGTCAGTGCATATAACAAAGCCTGGTTAAAGTGGTAGGGACTTAGACTCTATTTCTCAATGGAAGGAGCTGCAAAGTCACATTGCCAATGGTGTAGACTTCAGGGAGCAGCCATTTTTACAAATACTCTTCCACATGGGCCAACCTCACTGAAGTACAGAAGTTGTGGGGGCGGTTCGAGGAAACATGAGAATATCTTTTTAGGAAGATTGCATTGGCAAGAACTCACACTCAAATGTGAGAAAGTCATGAAAGAGACTGAAGGAGATGAGGGGCTGAGTTAATAATTCTAATAAAAGATATAATGGTCATGTCTTTGTCCATTTGGGCTGCTATAACAAAATATTACAGACTGGGTGGCTTATAAACAATAGAAATGTTTTTCTCACAGTTCTGGAGCCTGGGAATTCTAAGAAGCCTTAAGGCGCTAGCATGGTTGCATCCTGGTGAAGGGACTCTTCCTGGTTTATAGCTGGCAACTTCTCTCCGTGTCCTCATATGGTAGAAGGAGCTAGAAAGTTCTGTGGCGACTCTTTTATTAGGGCGTGAATACTATTCATAGGGGCTCCACCCTTATGACCTGAACATCTCCCAAAGGCTGCACCATCTAATACCATCTTTTGGAGGTTAAGATTTCAACATATGAGTTTTGGAACAACACAGACATTTGGCTCATAGCAGGTCAAGTCAAGGACAGAGGCAGTATCATAAAGATTTTTGTTCTGTTGAAAGTAGCTATCAAATACATGGTTTCATCCCTTTGAAAATATTTTGGGACATTTTTGAGTTGGTCATGACTCACAGCTGTGTTTCTGAACTGTGTCTTCTGCTGCTCATGTATTTGGGCTGTGGCCTATCCTTGGACTCTGGCAGGTCAGAAGTATACAGCATATGCTGACTCCCCCAAATAGTAGCAGATTCAGCAAATCTGCTGGTGTGAGCACTTCAGGTGCACGTTCATCAGCATTCAGCTGTTGTGACAACTGAAAGATTTTTTTTATGGTGCTTGCATTCTCTTGAGCTGAAGAAGTTTCCCAGAAGATCTGAAACAAATTCCAATCTTGGTTTCCCAGATCCTGTTTGCAGCCTCAAATATGCTTCCTTTAAAACTGGATCTTTTCCATCATTCTTTTCTTGATGGGACCGTCCCAACATGAGATCATCAACTATGACCTCCTAAACATCATTACATGTCCACCTGAACTCCGCTTAGAGCAGGGATAATGGTATTCCTTCTAGCAACTCTAGACATCACATCAGGTTTAAAAGAAGCATGTTTATAAGTATTCTACATTTGCTTGACAGCCAACTACCATAAATATACAAAATAAGACAAATGCCAGACTGATTCTTAAAAATACTTTATTGCTCTAGAAATTCTGAGAGAAAAATAACAATAATTGAGTTAGGTCTTAAAGAAACCTGAAGAGGTCAGTCTGAGAATTCTTGTCTTAGGAGAGAAAAATCATTTAATACCAAGTAAAGATTTCAGATACTCATACTTCCCAAATTGATTAAAAAATTTATTGCTTTAATAACTCAAAAGTTCAATTGTTATTACCTAACCTGATACAAATATCTCCTGCTTTTCGAAAGCTTATGTCACTTTGCTTTTATAGAAGACCTACATGCGTGTGTTTTTGTTAATGGAAAGTAATCTGAAGAGGATTTTTGCTTTTATGAAAAAAGGTGAAAAGTGAAAATAGCATTCAGCATTTGTTTTGGAGTGAGCCTTTATACAGACAGCATTCACTCTTTCTAGCGAGAGAGGCACCACGGAATTCCTTCCCCAGGAACTGCACTCAGCATCCAGCCACCATAGCTTTGAACTATGTCTGTGAGCATTTGTGCTTCATCTCAATTTATTTTGTGCATCCGTTAGCAAGATGTGTCGCAAGGTATCAGGAAAGCCTGAGAGAGGTTATTTTTTGAGTCTCAGAATGCTCAAATTTTTTCCATATAAATTAATGGTAATTGCTTCCTTCCTTGAGTCCATTTTAGATTACAAAACGTTTTATGGGAAGGCTCTACTTTTGGATAGTGGGGCAAGCTTGTACTTTTTTCAAATGGCCACAGGTTTTGTTCTAATGATTTCTGCTTTCCCAAAGACTTGTTAACCTTCTATGCAAAGATTTAATTGCTTCCTATGAAGGAAGGAGGAGAGGATAAAAGTGCCTGGTGTGGAGCTCCAGAAAAACAAAGCATTTATCTCTATTTCTGTCTGTTGAGATGTTTTAAGGTTAATAATTGGGAATTGCTCATTTTAAAGCCACATTGCATTAAAAAAAGACACATGCTTCCTGCTGATAGGATTTTTCAGACTGCCTTGGATTTATTATAATTTTATGAGAGAAAAATCTTAATAGCTCAGCGATCAAATACATTATAAAATAATTTTAGAAAACCTAAGTATTTATAATTTTTCTAATTGTTCCTTGTAAATTTCACTTTCCCCTCTTGTACTGTTATCAGGATTTGGAATTTTAAATTGCAGCTTTCATTCATTTTACAACAGTATGATGAACGTTTTATCTTCACTGGGAATTATTATTTCCAGAGGTAATAAGAATAGTCATCTGTTATATGGTCTGCATTTCTTGAGTTGTTTTCTATGCTTTTTGTTGTCAGCCTAGCAAAATTAATTAGATTAATTCCCTAAATTCTAGAGAATATTATTAGATATCAATTAAGCATTCGGAAATGGGTATTTTATATACTAGTTTATAGACTAATTTTGAAAAAAAGTAAACCCATCCAGATTCATATATTTTAATGCTTAGTCTTCATAATACATCCTAAAATCTATTAATGTTGTCATTACTTTTGTAGGAATCTAGTAGAAAGTCATTTATATCTATTTTGAATAAAATATTAGCAGACCTTAAGCATTATTTTCCTGTTTCCTTATCTACACTTTCAAGTAGGTTTAAGTATGTGCATACCCTCAAAAAAATAATAGAGCCTTAAAAAAGAAAATCATGCACTCAGAACAGATTGGCTGCCAGTTCTAAATGCCTGACTGGATGCCCATTTATTATTATCATTATTATTTTTTTAACTTATTTTTTGAAGTAATTTTCAAAAACTCCATATGCACATGGTGTAACCATAAAGACATACAATAGTTCCCTGACCCACTTCTTCTCAGCCCCTAGTCCTACTTGATAAAAGTGTTGACTTCAAACTCAGTTCTTTTGAAAGTGTTGTAAGATGGTATTTCCCAGCCTCTCTTGAAGTGAGTTGCAGTCAAGTTTTGAGGTAGGCCAACAGAATGAGCAAACGTGATATAAGTCACTTCCAGGTCTGTCAAAAACTTTCCATGTACCATTTTCAACTTCTCACTGAATGGAGATGACTCCAGGACCTGGGGTTCTTGAGCCACTGGTATTTGATGTGGCTGGCTGCCATATTGTTTTCATGTAGTCTTTTAGCTCTTTCTTACTCCACCAGAAAGACCAAGCCATCGCCCAACAGGTAACTTTCTGCCTCCACTATTATGTAAGAAAACCCAAAACTCTTTTTTTAAAAAGTATCATCAGATTTAATGAAATGTTGCTCCAGATTGAGTACCGCATATCTTAAATCTAGCTGAAAAATGGTAGAGGTCTGCTTTATGAAGTTAGTTTTAAAAAGTCTTGTTAGGGGCACCTGGGTGGCTCAGTGGGTTGAACCTCTGCCTTTGGCTCGGGTCATGATCAGGGTCCTGGGATCGAGCCCCCCATAGGGCTCTCTGCTCAGCAGGGAGCCTGCTTTCCCACTCTCTCTGCCTGCCTCGCTGCCTACTTGTGATCCCTCTGTCAAATAAATAAAATTTTTAAAAAATCTTTAAAAAAATAAGTCTTGGTAATCGTGATGGTTTCACTGAGACCCCAGGGAACACTACACACTTATGGTTGAATTAGTTGCTATTGCTAGATGCAAATCCATACTGCAAATAGTCTTACTCATCATTTCTCCTTATTTCTAGCCAACTTGGAGTCAGATCTTGAAATCGTTGTTTTGACATCACAATGTGGTTCTCAAGAGCTCACCCTGGACGCAGAAGCATTCTCATGACCACTGAATTGTTCACTTGCATTTATATTCCTAATATTATTTCTAGTCAGTGGTTTGGGCATAGGAGTCCTCTGAAGCCGCTTGTTCATTTTATGAAGATTAGTTGACATTAGATTATGTAATCCAGATATCCACTGAACAATACAACCGCAATATGTGGCTATAAGTTGAAATCGGACGTATCAATGCCTCAAAGTTATAGAATGCCTCCCTTTCCTTCGGGACACCTTGGATATTAGACATGTCAACTCTCTAGCAGACAGAGTGAGTGAAGGGGCCAGAATTGATCTGTGTATTACTGTAGCAAAGTTTAATTTCCTACTTTTTTGATAAAGACTATAAATGTAAGTTATAACATTTTCTTCCCTCACTCCAAAGGAGCGTTTCCACATCCACTCTAAAGACTAGTGCACTCGTCCATGGACCAACAGAGTCAGCATCATATGGGGCCCCATTAGAAAGGTAGCATCTTAGGGCCCTTTCCAAACCTAACACATCAGAATGTGCATTTTAACAACATCCCAGGAGAATCAAAGATAAAGTTTGAGAACCACTCCCTCGGGTAGTAAAACCTGGAAGCTGGCATTCTGAACCAAGAGTACAACCAAGATATACCTTGCTTTGTGCAGGCTTCCATTTAATGCCCTTGCTTTCAGTTTTCTGCCTTCCCTAATCAGTGGCTCTAGCTAGTGTCCTCCAAGGGCCCAGTTTTACCTGGTCAGTTTCTTCTGGAATGCAATTTTTCTAGAAACACCACGGTTTTTTTTTTTTCCAAGCCTCAGCATCTCTTTCGATTCTAATCCCTCTGCCTGAAATTTCTCTCCCAATCCTTCTTTCCTTGAAAGGTTTTGTCCTTCTAAGACCCAGTTCAACTGGCATGCTCTTGGGAACATTTTCTCTGATCTGCCACCTTCTCTCTCTACTGCCACAAACCCACAGAACAACACAAATGCATCTTTGGGGGCACACATGTCCCCCCATGCTTGCCTCCCACTTTTCATAGGCCTTGGCCATTGCTACCTTCAATTGAGCTCTCTTCAATTGAGCTGTAAGAACTTAATGTCCTTTGCTCCCCCAATACTTAGCATATAGCCCAAGATAGACAGGAGGTCCTTAATAAATATCTGTCAAATAACTATGTCTGAACTGACCTGGAATTTTTAGCAGCTCTCTCACCTATAGTGAAAACACACATACCCTACAGAAGTATCTTCGGTGATGTCCCAATAGTGTGGCTAATTACCTCAGGCTTCATCTACTCTGGGTGGAATTTCTGTTCCTCCTGGTTTCTGACCTGTGGCTTCAAGTCTGGACTTCACCTGCTATCTTGGACTTCTCAGAATGCAATTAGTTGGATTGCCTGCCTAACTTTCTCTTTTGTATTGACCCCGAGGGATGATTCTTGACACAAGTTCAGCACTAGATATCACATTTTGAGCTCATCCTCTCTTAGTCCATATCTGGCTAAATTCTGGCTTGTTCAAGAGTTCAGTGGGAATGAATGGATGACTTACATTCAGAAAAAGCTATACTGTGCAAATAGGTTGTTGGGTTTTGTTTCATTTTGTATTATTTTGATGTGTGCAGTTTGCTTTCTCGTTGTTTTTGCCAGAAAGAATATAGTATTTATGTAACCTTGTGTTCTTTAGAAAAGCATGTTTATAGTGCTTGAATGAATTGTCATTCATTCCCTCCTCGTCGTCCTACCAGGCCACATGTGTGTGATAGAATTTTTTTCCACAGGCTTTTTATGAGATTTGAAATGAATCTGAGATTTTTGTTTTATTCCAGATAGAATATCACAAGTTGACCCTAAAGTTGCTATTCTCAACCTGAGATGATTATGTAAGGAGAATTTGCCATTTTGAATATGGTCTACTAATTTCCAACTCAGTGACCTGTTTCTCCTGTAGTCATAAATGCTAAAAATTCATTAGTTTATATTAGCCTTTGTGTCTAAAGTTTACGAGTTTGGTTCTTTTTTTAAAGATTTTTATTTATTTATTTGTTAGAGAGAGAGAGAGAGCACAGGCAGACAGAGTGGCAGGCAGAGGCAGAGGGAGAAGCAGGCTCCCTGCCAAGCAAGGAGCCCAATGCGGGACTCGATCCCAGGACGCTGGGATCATGACCTGAGCCGAAGGCAGCTGCTTAACCAACTGAGCCACCCAGGTGTCCCAAGTTTACATGTTTTTATATTTACAATAATTCAACACAAAAAAATAACTGAATGAGTTAGTGAATTGAAAAGTGGTATAAGAGACTACCCAGGCTGACACCCTTTTTTTTTTTTTTTTTGAGACAATTGTAAGAGTTGTTTAAAAAAAAAATGCTGAGAGGTCCTGCATATCCTTTACCCATTTTCCGCCAAAGGTAACATCTTATAAAACTGAAATTCAAATTCAATGTCAGAATCACGATATTAACAGTGATATAGTCAAGTTAATGAACATTCCATCATGGTAAGTATATTTCATGTTGCTTTAAAAGCCACACCACTTCCCTCCCACCATCACACACTCCCTAACTGCTAGCGGTAACTAAACTAATCTGTTCTTCATTTCTATGATGTTGTCATTTCAACAATGCTACAGAAATCTAACCTCCTGAGACTGGCTTTTTTCCACTTAGCATAATTCTCTGGAGAGTCACCCAGTTGTTGTAGATCAATAGCTTATTCCTTTGTATTCCTTTGCTATAAAGGAATACATTCCTTTGTATTCTGTGCTATGGCTGGCCCACAATTTGTCTACTCCCTTACTCACCGAAGGACATCTGGATTGTTTCCAGCTTTTGCCTATCATGAAGAAAGCTACGATCTATTCTTGGGTACATGTTTTTTGTGTAGCCATAAGTTTTCATTGCCCTGGGATAAATGCCCAGGAGTGTAATTGTTGGGTCATACGGTAACTGCATGTTTATTTTATTCTTTTAAGAAACTGCCAAGCTATTTTCCAGAGTGAATGTACCATTTTACATTCCCACCAGCAACATATGAGTGATTCAATTTCTCCACATCCTCACCAATGTTTGGTGTTGTCATTATTCAGTATCTCAGCCATTCTGATAGACATACAGTGATACCTAATTGCAGTTTTAATTTGCATTTCTCTAAAGGCTAATACTGTTGGACATTTTTTCATGTGCTTATTTGCCACTTTATATCCTCTTTGGTGGACTGTCTCTTTGTGTCTTTTGTCAATTTTCTAATAGGATTGTTTGTTTTCATCAGTTTTGAGATTTCTTTTTCTGTTCTAAATACTAGCCCTTTGTCAGGTGATCTACAAATATTTTCTGCCAGCCTGTAATTAGTTCTTTCATTTTCTTAACAGGGTCCTTCATGAAGCAAACATTTAAAAAAATTTTTTTTAATTTTTATTTATTTATTTGACAGGCAGAGATCACAAGTAGGTGGGGGTGGGGGCAGGAAGCAGGCTCCCGGCTGAGCAGAAAGCCTGATGCAGGGGCTCGAGCCCAGGACCCTGAGATCGTGACCTGAGCCGAAGACAGAGGCTTAACCCACTGAGCAACCCAGTGTTCCTAAAAAATTATAAAGTCCAGTTTATCAATTTTCCCTTTTATGGATATTTTTAGTATTAAGTCAAAGAAGTCTTTGCTTAGATCTTATTATTGAAGATTTTCTTAAAAGTTTTATAATTTTTACATTTATGTCTGTTATCCATTTTGAGCTAATTTTTTTGAGTAAGGTGTAAGACTTAAGTCAAGTGTATTTTGTTTAGTTTTGTTTTTTTTAAACCTAAGATTCCAATTCCCATAGGACTATTTGTTGAATGGACTAGTTTTCTCCCACACTTGCACCTTTGTCAAAAATCTATTGGGTATATTTGTATGGATGTATTTCTAGGTTCTTTATTCTGTTTCACTGATCTGTGTCTCTATCCCTCTATCAATACCATAGTCTTGATTAATATACTTATGTCATACATCTGTAAACAAGGTAGATTGTTTCCTCCCATTTTATTCTTTTCAAAATTGTTTTAGTTTTTCTAGTTCCTTTGCCTTTTTATATAAAATTTAGAATAATCTTATATATATCAATAAAAAACATTGGAATTTTTATAGACATTGTATCAAACTTGTATATCAATTTTGAGAGAATTGATATCTTTATTATGTTGACTATTCTAACTCATGAACACTGTATTTCAATCCATTTATTTAGATCTTATATCAGCATTGTATAGTTTTTGTATACAATCCTGTACGTGTCCTGTTAGATTTACACACACACACACATACACATACACACACACAGAGCTTATGTACAGGTGTTGTGTTTTCAATTTTAGTGTTCATATGTTCTTTGGTAGTATATGGAAATGCAATTAATTTTTGTGTGTAAATCTTGCATCCTGCCACACTGCTAAATTCACTTAGTTCTAAGAGATTTTTTAGCAAATTTTAAAAATTTCTACTTAGGCAATTATGTCCTCTGTAAGAGAATACATAGCTCTATTTCTTTTTTTTTTTTTTTTTTTTTTTTTTTTCTCCCCTTGCTACAAATTCCAGGACTAGGTTGAATAACGTTGGTAAAGGCAGACATCCTTGTAATGTGCCATTTAGTATGTTAGTTGTAGGGATTTTTTGTAGATGTTCTTTATCAAGTTGTGTAAATTCCCTTCTACTCCTATTTTTCATGAATGTTTATTGAATTTTGTCCAAGGAATGCTCTGTATTGATTGATTTCGTGTTATTATTCTCTTCAATACAGCAAATTATATCAGATTGATTACATGGAATAATTTTCAAATAGTGAACTGGTCTTACATCTCTGGAATAAATCTTACTTGTGCATGGTATAATAATTCTGTTTTACATATTGCTGAATTCTATTTGCTAATACTTTATTAAAGATTTTACATTTATATTCATGAAGGATATTGATGTGTAGTTTTCTTGTTTTGCACTATCTTCATCTGGTTTTGATATCTGAAAAATATTAGCTTCATAAAATGAATTAGGAAGTGCTCCCTGTTCTTTCATTTTCCAGAAGAGGTCATGTGTAGAATTGGTGTCAATTCTTTAAACATTTGGTAGAATTCTCCATAGCACCACTTAGAAGTGGAGAATTATTTTGGGGTAGTGTTTAAAATTATGAATTCAATTTTTTAAATAGTTATAGAACTATTCAAATGATCAATTTCATATTAGGTGAATTGTGGTAATTTGTGTTTTTGAGGAATTGGTCCATTTATTCTAAGTTGCCAAATTTGTGTGTATACCTGTTTTTATTATTCCCTTAATATCATTTTATGTCTGCAGTGTTCTTAGTGACAGCCTCTGTTTGAGTTCTGATATTGATAATCTGTTTTCTCTCTCTTTTCTTTGCCATACAGGAAATCTATCAAAGTTATTAATCTTTTCAAAGAACCAGATCTTTGAAATTGAGAAAACAATCCCATTTACAAATTGCACCAAAATAAAATACCTATGAATAAACTTATCCAGGAGGTGAAAGATCTGTACTCTAAAAACTATAAAACACTGATGAAGGAAATTGAAGAATGACATAAACAAATGGAAAGATATTCCATGCTTATGGATTGGAAGAACCAATAATGCTAAAATGTCTACACTAACCAAAACAATCTACAGATTTAATGCAATCTCTACCAAAACACCAACAATATTTTTCACAGAACCAGAACAAAGTATACTAAAATTTATATGGAACCGCAAAAGACCCCAAATAGCCAAAGCCATCTTGAGAAAGAACAAAGCTGGAGGTATCACAATCCCAGGTTTCAGGATACCCAACAAAGCTGTAGCAATTAGAACTATAAGGTACTGGCACAAAGATAGATGCATAGAACAATAAAACAGGATAGAGAGCACAGAAATAAACCCACACTTACATGGTCAAGTCATCTATGAAAAGAAGGCAGGACTATACAATGGGGAAAAGACAGCCTTTTCAACAAATTGTGCTGGGAAAACTGGATAGCTACATGCAAAAGAATGAAACTGGACCACTTTCTTACACCATTCACAAAAATAAACTCAAAATGTGAGGCTTGAAACCATAAGACTTCTAATAGAAAATAAAAGATGTAATTTCTTGGACATCACCATTAGCAACATATTTATGGATATGTCTGAGGCTAGAAAAACAAAAGCAAAAACAAACTATTGGGACCACACCAAACAAAAAGCTTTCTCACAGAAAAAAAAAATCAAAAAAACAAAAAATCAACCTAGTGAATGAAAGAAGATATTTGCAAATGATATATCCAATAAGGGGTTAACACTCAAACTATATAAAGATCTTACATACAACTCACCACACAAAAACCCCTCAGTTTGGCCAAAAAATGGGCAGAGGTCCTGAATGGACATTTTTCTAAAGAAGACATATACATGGCCAACAGACACATGAAAAGATACACAACATCACTCAGCATCAGGAAAATGCAAATCAAAACCACAATGAGATATCACCTTACATCTGTCAGATGGCTAAAAGACAAGAAATGACAAGTATTGGTGGGGATGTGGAGATAAAGGATCCCTCCTGCGCTGTTGGCTGGAATGCAAGTTGGTACAGCTATTATGGAAAACAGTATAGAGGTTCCTCAAAAGATTAAAAATAGAAATACCATATGATCCAGAAATTCCACCACTGGGCATTTACCTAAAGAAAATGAAAATGCAGTTTGAAAAGACATATGCACCCCTGTTTATTGCAGTATTATTTATGATCACCTAGATATGAAAGCAACCTAAGTGTTCTTTGAAAGATGAATGGATAAGGAAGATGTGGTACACACACACACAAAGGAATATTACTCAACTATAAAAATGAATGAAACTGTGCCATTTGCAACAATATGAATGAACCTAGAGGATATATTGTTAAGTGAAATAAGTCATTCAAAAAAGACAAATATGATTCCACTCATGTGTGAAATATAAGAAACAAAATAAATGAACAAAACAAAAAGAGAGAGACACCAAAAAAACTTAAATGCAGAGAACAAACTGCTGATTACCAGAGGGGAGGTGGGTGGGGGGAGGGGTGAAATAGGTAAAAAGGATTACGAGAACACTTATTTTGATGGATCAGTAGTGGGTCCAGAATTCCCATATACAAGCAACTTAGAGGCAGCAATGTGAATTCAAGGAAGGCCAGAGGACTTATAGCTATAGCCTAGCAAATACTCTGTTTTTACTGAATTATCTATTATTAGAGGTAGATGTAGGGAAGGTGAGTGGAAATAGGCATTAAATCACCTCAAACCATCCAAACACCACCTGCCTTGTATTAAACTACAAAGGTAGCAATATGTTGATCTGGTAACCTCCGTTGATTTTAATTAGCGATTTAGGATGGAGATGGGATATTTTATGGAATATAAATCTCAGGTTATCTTTGGTATTGGAGGATTAGAGAAGGCCTTAATAAATTTGCTCCCCCCCCAGCTGTTGGCATTAGGCACACATTAATATCCACATAAAAGCAGAGTCTGTCATCTCAGAGTTCCACTTATCCTTGCATCAGTCTCAAGTATCAAAATTGATTTTTTTAAATGTTCATTTGAAAGACAGCACAGATAAGATTCAAGGATGCTTGCTCTTAGAGAAGGATTATTTATTAAGGGAAAGACTTGTCCTTTGAAATTATCATAATTATCACTAAGAACCCAATTCTATATTTCTTATTAAGGCAAAATCCCTATTGAGGCAAACACAAGAAGGATGTTGATTGCAGTGGGATATCTGTCTGAATAGAGCTAAGTAATCTGCTTTGAAATGTCACTCAAAGGAATCAACAGAGCAGAGGCTAGTCCCTAGCAGGTCACAATGCTTTTGGTTTTGGGTTTTATTTTTGTTTTTGTTTTTGGAAATGCCTTGGGTTTGATATCATCCTTGCATAGATAATTATTCCGGATAACTCCAGAAGCAATATTCAGGACTTGAGGAAAAATGATATTAGAAGAGAGAAAATGGCATAGAAATGCAAGGAACCATATCAACTCATTGAATGTTGACAATCATTGAATCATATATTGTCAGAGCTAAAGTTGTTTGGTCCTAGACCACCCTGGTGTAGAGTTCTACTGTAGAGTCACTTTGCCATGATTTTTTCTGTCTCATGCTAAGAAAATTGGAGATGTGCACAGGCAGCCCCTTTCAGTCTCCGTGTGCTGACTTCCCTGTCTTCATTGTAGGGCTTGACTCTATTCCTTGGGGCCATGCAAGTGGTTTCTAAGTAAATAATTAGAATGCAATTTAGCTTAAATCATCTGAAAACATTAAAAAGCTCAGTACAATAGGCACTTGACATTTTGAAAGGCTACATTCCAAAACCTTTAATATTCTCCAGACATGGAAATATTGCTATAGGTCATAATTTCTTCCCTAAACTGTATTAAGTCCCGAAGTAGCAAACTATGGCCACTGAATTTCCAGATACGAAGCCATTGACTAGTTTTACTCACTCACCAAGAATTTTGTAGAAAACCTTACTTCTATAATGGTCCTCAGTTCACTTATTTATTTCTTCATTTGTTTTACAAATATTGAAAGTCTAGTAAGTGACAGGTATTATACTAAGCTCTTCAGATAATAAAACAAATATAATCCCTCTTCTTAAGGTATTAGCAGTCTAGTAGAAGGGGTGGTCAATAGACAAGTAAATAAAAAAATATTAAATGCAAATTATGATGAGTGCTTTAAAGGGAACAGACAAGGTAGAGTGCTACGTGGTAAATCATAGGGGCAAGCTTACTCAGAACCAGTAGGCAGGGAGGATCTCACTGAGGGAGTGGCATTAGAGCTGAGAATTCAAAGGGTCGGTTACATAAAAAGCAGGGAAAAGGGTACTTCCAGAGGAAAAGCAGATTTAAAGTCTCAGATACTGTAAAAAGCATGGGACATTTAAGGGGTTGAAAGAAGGTCAGTATGGCTGGAGGGAGGTCAGAAACACAGAAGCACAGGAGATGGGTAAATTTTGTCAGGCAAGGGCCAGATCACGTGGGGTCCTTATGGACCACTGGCCTTAATGCCTTTGGGTTGCTATAGTGGAATACCAGAGACTGGTTCTAGAGGGAGGGAAGTCCAGTATTAAGGTGCGAGAGGATTTGATGTTTAGTGAGGGTCATTGATATGTCTTTTTGTCATGTCTTCACATGGCAAAAGGGAGTGTGGAAGCTGTTTGGAATTTCTCTTATAAAAGCACTAATCACGGGTGCCTGGGTGGCTCAGGTAATGATCCCAAGGTACTGGGATCTAGCCCCATATTGGGCTCTTTGCTCAGCGGGGAGCCTGCTTCCTCCTCTCTCTGCCTCTTGCCTACTTGTGATCTGTCTGTCAAATAAATAAATAAAATCTTAAAAAAAAATAAAAGCACTAATCACATTCATAAGGGCTCCACCCTCATGACCTAATTACCTCCCAAAGGCCCCATCTCCTAATACCATCACCTTGGGGGTTAGAATTTCATCATATGAATTTGTGGGGGGGCTGGTTTCACCAACATTCAGTCTATAACACCATTGTAAGGAGTTTTGATTTTATTCTTATGCAAAAGGAAGCCATTGAAAGGGTTTTAATAGGAAAGTGGCACGTTCATAGGTCAGGTCAAACTTGCAGTAACCCAGAGTAGCCATTTTGCAATAGGGTATAGAATCTGCCTGTTAATTCTGAGAGGAAGCTGGTAACAATTTAGGACATAAAGATTATGCTCTTCTTGTTGCTGTTGTTGAAGAAACTGGTTATGGAAGTGCCAGTAGCTGTCCGAGAAGCCAACAAAATTGTCTGTGTGAGATGGAGGCTTACACTGGAGTGCCAGTGGGAGAAATGAATGGTAGAAGAATCGGACAGGCTTTTCCCACATCGAAGTGAGGGGCGTCTGGGTGGCTCAGTCAGTTAGGTGGCATCTGGGCGTCTGGGTGGCTCAGTCAGTTAGGTGGCCAACTCTTGGTTTCAGCTCAGGTCATGATCTCATGGGTTGTGGGATCAAACCCTGTGTGTGGCTCTGTGCTCAGTGGGGAGTCTGAGATTCTCTCTTTCCCTCTCCCACTGCCCCTTCCCACACTCTTGCACACACTCTAAAATAAATAAAATCTTAAGGATAAAAAAAAGAGTTGACAGAGATATTGTGTTGCTATTGGGCAGCTAGAACGGGTGGATGGGATACGAGCCACTGAAGTGGAGAAGTCTGGGGAGGTGTGGGTGGCAGACCACGTCAGGAGTGTAGTTCTGAACAGGCTTGCTGCACATGGGATGCAGGCAGACACCTGAGAAGAGGTGATGGGCAAGCGTCCGCAGACCGCAGCTCGGAGGGCAGGTGCTAGGGTGTCAGTTTGGTATTTAGGGCCCAGAGATATAATGTAAAGCCATGGAAACTGAAGAGGTCATTCAGAAGCGGGTGACAGGAGAAAAAAGAAAGCTCAGGACTGAATTAGAGGTCAATGGTTAAAGGTCAAAGAGAGAAAGAGGGGCCTGCAAAAGAGAATGAAGAGGAATTGGCAAAGAGATGGCAAGTTAATTGAGAATAGAGAGTCCATGAAGCAGGGAGCTGAGGGGCAGAGGGGAAAGGGAAGGATGGAGTGGCTACCATCCTACATGCTGATTAGAGACTCGTTCCAATCTTCGAAACAACAGAAATACATCTCGTTTCTCTTATTTTTTTTAAGATTTTATTTATTTATTTGACAGACAGAGATCACAAGTCAGGCTGAGAAATAGGAGGAAGCAGGCTCCCCACTGAGCAGAGAACCCAATGTGGGGCTCGATCCCAGGCCCCTGGGATCACAACCTGAGCCGAAGGCAGAGGCTTTATTTAATCCACTGAGCCACCCAGGCGTCCCTGAAATACATCTCATTTTGATTTTATGTTTACCACCTTAGTTATTTTGCATGTTCTCCCTACGTGCATGTTTTTCCTGCTCACCTGCAGAAATGACTACTGATATCCAAGTCAGGGACACTGTCAAATTCCCATCCTTTAAAGAAAAGCCTTTCATCTTTCTTTCTTCCTGAATTTTGATTCTACCTGAATTCTCTGCATCACTTCTATGATTCTTTCCATTTTACTAGCATATGCAGACACTATAATCTTCAAAAGTCTCCACTTCCCAAATGTAAAAACTATTTTGAATGAAGTTTATCCTCTTTTGAAAACTATCCATGTTCATTTAAAAACTTATTAGCTCTTCACCTTCAATGTATTTGAATCGCCATATTGTAGGAGCCCTGGAATATTAAGCTTATCGGAAAGTTAGGACAAGTTTTCCCTAGAGGATGGTGAAGTAGTTTTAAATTCAAAGTGAGGGGAAAAAATTCCATATCTTAAAATAGAAGCAAATTTTTTCTCTGTTTCACATTCTCTCAAGATATCCGCAATCCTTTTTAAACTCTCTATTTATTATTAAATACAAGCAATTTAGCTCCTTTGTGAGGTTATGCAAATAACTCATCCAGAATTAGCATTTAACATGCAGTTCTTATATCCACACAAATGTTTTGTATAAAGTTGTTTTAAAAAGATTCAAATCTTTATAATTAGGAAGGGAAAATATATTAATAGGAATAAAGGGATACCCTGCTAATCTCCCATATGTAAATTAGCTTATAATTTCCATCACTTACTTTAGAGGCAACAGAACAATGGGACTTTTATTCTTCAATATTGCTGTCTTTCCTTCTCCTGCTAGCAAGTATGTGCTTATACATGTATATCTAAGGGAAAATGACAAGGAATGTTAAATGCTTTAGTTTTGTGGGAAGGAGACGGCTGGTAAGTTATGAGTGGGATTGAAGTTCATATTCTGTGCTTTGACAGCCTAAGGGATAAACCACAATGCAGACCCTCTTGGGTTCTCATTTCAACTGTTGTTTCTCCTTGACCTCTTTGCTTTTTAGGCAGGAGACACCCTTGCCCACGTGACCCTTCCTCCCGTCTCTCCACCCCCTCCCCAATCTTCACACAGAGGGCATTGTAGAATATATGAGGAAGTTGTTCACTCCTTTGAAGGACTTTCTTTTTGCTTTAGTCTCCAGCTTGGCCTTTGGAGAAAGGGATCATGCAGACAGGAGTGAACACTGGCCAACAGTAGAGCACTGGCTAAATTCTTCTGTCACACTCACCTTCTGGCACTTGGCTTTTCTCTCTCAAGATTCTAGAAGTATGATGCACAGTCCTAGGAGTTTACTCTCATTAGATGAACTAGGGATGGGGAAGGATTCAAAACCAAGTTGGATATACAGCTATGGAAAGATTAGGTTACTGAACCCGGAAGCAGACAGGGGAGCTCTGGAGAGACTTTAAATCCAAAAGAAGCTTAAAGGGATGCCTGGGTGGCTCAGTTGGTTAAGCGGCTGCCTTCGGCTCGGGTCATGATCCCAGCGTCCTGGGATCAAGTCCCGCATCAGGCTCCTTGCTTGGCAGGGAGCCTGTTTCTCCCTCTGCCTCTGCCTACCATTCTGCCTGCCTGAGCTCGTGCTCTCATGCTCGCTCTCTCTAATAAATAAATAAATAAAATATTAAAAAAAAAAAGAGGCTTAAATAAGTTCCCTATAGCTGCAGAGTGGTACAACTAGAAATATGGGTGAATACATAAGGGATACATATTTCTCCCTCAGCAAATGTCTAGGGAACTACCATATGCCAGGGGAAGCTGGCAGAATGGATGCAAGATGAAAATAATCATTTATTCCCTATGGCAATGTTACCATCCAGTGGAGAAATATACATGCAAGCCAACATCGTAATAGGTTACCAGCCATGGGACGACAGAGGTACATCTGGTTCTCAAAGAAAGAACCGAGGCAGGCCGCCTGCCCCTGCCTGGAGTGCCTTGGGAGCAGCCCACTTTTCCCCATCTCGGTGGCCACCACCTCCTCCAGGAAGCCCTTAGCTCTCCTCTAACTTCTGCAGCCACCCCAGGTTCAGTCTCCCACCTCCAGGCCTCGCTCCCACTCTTTCACCTGCTTGGCAGCCGGGAGTCCCCAAAGGAAACCTGATCCTGTCATTTCCTCCCTTAAAAGCCTTCACTAACTGTCCATGACCACAGACTGAAACCCAAACCCGCCATCTGGCTGATCAGGCATAACTAGCTTCTCTTTCCCCCTCCGATCCCTTCTCTCCTTGCTTCCCACCTTATGCTCCAGTTACAGCCACGAACTTGTTGTTTTCTTTTTAATTTTTTTTTTAAATTTACTTGACAGACAGAGATCACAAGTAGGCAGAGAGGCAGGCAGAGAGGGGAGGAAGCAGGCTCCCCGCTGAGCAGAGAGCCCGATGTGGGGCTCGATCCCAGGACCTTGAGATCATGACCCGAGCCGAAGGCAGAGGCCCAACCCACTGAGCCACCCAGGTGCCCCCAAACTTGTTGCTTTCTTAACTCATCATTTGTTTCTAAGCCCTGGGCCTCCACACGTGTGCACTCTGGGCCTGAAACTGACTGGTCTGCCCTCAAACTTCACACTCTAAATACGCAAAAAAGAGAAGTGTGTGTACGCACGTTTTATGTACACACACTGCCCTTTGGCCTATTGACTCATATTATTTCCTCTGGCCCACAGCGTCCCAGGACTCAGTGCTGTCCTCCTGTGGGTGCACTCCTGTGTACCCCTTCTGAGTGCACCTCGTCAACAAGCTCACCACACTGTATTGTGCTCGGCTGCTTTATTTACTTGAGAGCGAGCACATGCTCCAGCAGAGGAGAAGCAGGGAGGAGTGTGGGAGAGTCTCAAGCAGACTCTGCATTGAGTCCGGAGCCAGATGTGGAGCTCCACCTCACAACTCCTGAGACCATGACTTGAGCCGAAACCAAGAGCTGGACACTCAACTGACTGAGCCAGCCAGGTGCCCCTATATATTTTTTTAATAAATGAGTAAAGAAATCTTTGAACAATGCTATCTTAAAAAACATGAGGAAGTAAGATGCCTGTCCCTGTCAGCATACAAATATATGTCACTCATCTCAGTGGAGGGACCATTTCAAAAATTCTGAAAGCTTCTAAAAGACAATGATGCTATGAATCGGCCTTAGATCCTTCTAGAAAGAGGCAACGTCTCCGTAAATAAACGAATATTTCTTACCTGTGGGCAGCAAAGATCACGCTCCTTAATTCTTTCTCTGAGTTGGGCAACATTCTCATTTCAAGGTAAAACACTGAAGGCGCAGTCGCAAAGCGAAATATCCCTCCCTAGCCAGAGGAGCCGAGTTTAGCGTGCTTTGTCAAGCTGCCAAAACACAGGGCCGCTTAGCTGAGTGTAGGAGAATCAGGCTTTTGGTTTTCCTTTTCACAACTTGTAAAAGTGTGAACATTTTAGCGTCTTCATAACATACCCACTCTTCCCCCAAATCCTATCTCCTCACCCTTACTGCCTCCAAAACTTCTGACTGGGAGCACCTATATTCCTTTGCCTCACGCTTTCTCATGCTGCCAGAGCCCACGCTGTAGCCTCCCAACTGACTCTCCTCTTCAGTCCTCAGGCAAAGACTGACTGGAGCTGGTGTAGGACTGCCCCTCAGGTGGGGTAACTTTAGGGCCTGTGTCCTGCCCTGGCTCGTAGAGCTTCCAGTGAGATTTGGCTCTGGCTGCCAGCTGGCTTGATGACACACCTTTCCTGTTTCCCTGCCTTTTTCGTCCCTTCATGTTTTCCTATCACAAACTCCAAGTCCTGTCTCAGGGTTTGCTTCCAGAGAAACCCCAAACCAAGAACGACTACCAGCAAGCCCATGTTCTCTATTTAGGGGCATGAATCAGTCAGAGAAGCCTAAGACAGGTGGGAATATTCGACCATGAGGGGCTTTCCTCCTCATGAGACATTACATTGAACAGGTGGGAGATTGAGGATGGATGTTGGTTCAGAGCGCCCAGATTTAGAGAAGATTATAACTGTAGGCAGTTGGAGCCAAGTCCCACCAGGGAAACCAGGAACATGTTACATGCCTTAAAATGATCCCACCTGAGGAACGGTTATATACCAGCTCTGGTCAGTCTTTGCTGGAGGGTTCAAGAGGACAGTTAACTCACTGGCCCTTCCAGCCTGCCCTATAGGCTGTTGTTTACACTGCCTACTAAAGAGAATTGTATCCTTTCTCATATACATGTTATAAATCTGATTAGGTCAAAATATTACAGAGCCCGCATAGACTATGGCTCAATATTTACAGCTCTATCCACTGATGGGTCCATAATCAACGGAGCGAGACTGATACAAAGCGAAGGTCAAGCGAAGCTTTATTTCTCGCCAAGCATAGAGAATCAAACCAGCCAGTCGGCGCCGCCTCCCTGCGGGTGACCCCTCCCTGCCTTGCCGACTAACTTTTTTTTTTTTTAAAGATTTTATTTATTTATTTGACAGATTACAAGTAGGCAGAGAGGCAGGTGGAGAGAGGGGGTGGGAAGCGGGCTCCCCGCGGAGCAGAGAGCCCGACGTGGGGCTCGATCCCAGGACCCCGAGATCATGACCTGAGCCGAAGGCAGAAGCTTAACCCACTGAGCCACCCAGGCGCCCCCCGACTAACTTTTAAAGGGCAAGGGCCATGTGGTTAAGCCTGGCCACACACAGGTGGCCAATGAGATTGCAACACACAGAGAAAGCTGCATAGTCATGCTAGGTCACACACAAGTGACCAATTGAATCACAATTTACCCTATAGTAAGTATGTGAACTAGCCTATCACCTTGGTCAGAATTGGCATCCAAAAGGCGCCCGGAAGGCGGGCCCACACTCCTTGGTAGCTAGGGAGACAGTATGTGTGCCCCACTGATTGGATGTCTCCACCTTGCCTGACCTGCCCTTGTATTGGGGTTTTGTTACCTGGGACTGGTTTCCCCGGACTTGCTTTTAAGTAAGTTCCCTGAGCGGGAGGCAGGGTCAGTTTAAGTTTTACTGCATAAACAACAAAATCACTGTTTAACTGGATGGAATCGCTCTGGCTAAATAGGCCCTTACATCCACAACCTTTGAAGTTACCGTATGGTAATTGAAGTCAACAACTGCAAAGCTCTTAAAAAAATATTCCTTTCCATCCCCGAGTCTATGACAGGGAGAGCAGGGTTCTAACCTGTGGAGGTGTCAGAGTAAAAACAGAAACCCTCAGCTTTTAAAATTATGGTCTTCAGGGCGCCTGGGTGGCACAGTCAGTTAAGCATCTGACTCTTGGTCTCAGCACAGGTCCTGATCTCAGAGTCACTGGGTTGAGCTCCATGCTTGGCAGGGCGGGCTTGAGAGTCTCTTTCTCTCAATCTCAACCTGAGATGACTCAGGTTATCCCGAGTAAAAAGAAACAAATTGTGCAAAAACAGAAAATAAAGACAGCAAGTGTTTCAGGGAATTAGGGAAAGCTTTATAACCAAGCCTCACCCAGTTGGTTTGATTCTGGTGATTTGTAATTACCACGACTTAACTCCATTCTCTCCTGATGTTTCATAGGAATGTCCCTCTCATGCTCAGTTTCTACTTCATGACTGCATTATTAGAGCTTCTGCTCGCTCACAACCTTCCCTGCTACATGGCCTCTGCTAACAGCCTTCCCGGTGTACCCTTTCACCTTCACCTCCTCTGCTAATTGCTCGGCTGTGTTGTTGTTCACTTTCAAATTTCTGAGAGAAAAATTTCATTGCCCTACCTAATGACCATTATCCCTTTCTGAATGAAGCTGTTGTGTCAGACCACCTACAAGACCTCTGGAGAGCCTATATATTTGCTGGCTTTTCATCACTTGCTCTATATGTAATGGGTGTTACATTCAATGGTATATGAAAGCGTAAGGGGCCATCTAGATCTGCCTTCCTTGACTAACGGCTATGGTTGGGGGCTTCCTAGGAGAGTAGTAAGCTTTGTCCTATCACGTCCATATCCCAGAGACAGGTATGAATATGGTGACAATGCTGGCCCTCTCCTTAGGGCACCTCATATTCCTGCATGGGTGGAATGGTCTCGTGGCTTCCAGAAAAGAAGGAACTGTGTTGCTTGCCCCAACCACGGCCTCAACAAGATTCCAGCTCCCCGTTGAAAGAGACTTTGGTAGCCTAAAAGGGAGGGGGCATGTTTAGATTCCTTGGTACCCAACTTTATTCCATACAGTAACTTAGGCAACAAAGAAAAATGGACTCTAGGTCTCTTTGGACCAAACCTTGAATGCATTTTGGTACATGATTGACTCAGAAGAAGTGATCATTGGCTAAAAATCCTACCTCATGATAATTTGGATATTGAAAAGGATGCATTTGTGTTTTGGCTACTTTATGGACGAAAGTACTCCCGAGTTCTGGATGATTCATCCCTCACTATACAAAGCATTTGGCATTACTAAATGAAGTTTAAATTAGAGAGGCACTATACATTACACATGGAAAAAATTTGCATTTTAACATCTCCAGAATGCTATTAAATATCTCAGAAAGATCCATAAAGAAAAGTGTGTCCTAGAGCTTGAAATAGAAAGTGATTGGAAAAAGTAGAAATAGAGTTCCTATTTTTCAAAAAGGAGCCATATCATCCCATAAATCTTTGAAAAGAAGTTTTCTTGGGCTCTGCTCTAAGCATTCAAATGCTTCCCAGGAGCACCTTGACCTTAAATTAACATTTATAGAGTTTAGCTGACATCAAGCTTTGCAGTTTAATGGAAGGTTTAAAGTTGAAGAAGGTAAGTAGTCTAAATTGGTATTGTATATTAAGTTCTGAATAAGGATGCATTTCCACAACTACCACCATTTTCATTTATTTGCCCCTCTAGAACAATAATAACAATTGGCAAAATATATGAAATGCATTTTCTTTCATGAATAATGCATTTTTATATGTTAACCTCATGGAAACAGGAACAGTTCAACAGTAACAGCAGCATTTTAATGCTGTCTTAAGAAAGGGTATGTGTGACAATATCTGTACCATCTGACCTTGGTAATGTTGTTTTCTGGAAAATCTGTGGTATAAATAGGGGTTGTAAGAAACAGTAACCAAGGGGTAAAATAATAAAGAGGCATTTTCAAACATAAAGAATATACAGTATAACCTACAGATTCCATTACAGATCAGATGAACGAGATACGTTCCATTCCCGCTCAAACCAGGAGTACATTCTAAGGGGGATATGAATGTCTGGAGACTAATATATAAAGCATGAAGATGGTGTTTTAATACTCCTAATGAGTTGCCCCTTGCTTGCATTGCAGATAAAAACTGGTTTCCTATAAAGACATATTTCTGCACTGCAAAAAGCCCAATTCATAAACACTTGGCCTTAGCACACAAAGGAAAGCCCATTTCTCCCAGCATTTAGTCTGCCACAATAACAGTGATTTGGTCTTTAGAAAGGATGCTTCTGAAAAAGCAGGTGAGGAGAAAAGGTAGTACTGCCCTTAGACCCTCGACCAAGGGGATCTCAGGTCCTCTGGCCTCCTTCTCCCTTGTGTTTCGGATCACCTTCCTCAAAATGTTCTAAGTCCTCCTCTGGTGGCTGGGACCAGCTAGAGGGTGGTGCTGTCCCAGCAGGGTGCCCTAACCCAGCGGATCCTGTGTGGGCCCTGGGCTCCATTGCTCCTGTTTGCAGTGCTCTGCAATCCTCTCCCCTGGTCCCCCCAGGTGTGGAGGTTATCCAGGTGCTCTGAGGAGCTCCTCGGTGCACATCAGTGGGCTTGTCCTGGATCCCTGTGGTCAGATGCCCAGTCTTGGATTGTAGCCTGGTGAGCAAATCATTCTTGCCCAAGGTTCAGCATTTCTTTTAAAGGAATGCATGAGCCATTAGAATAGTGCTAACAAGCTGATTTGGGGTAAGTCAAATTGGTTACATAGACAGTTGCTTTTTGAAACGAAATATCTGTTCCCCCCACAAAGTAGGGGTGATCCTGTAGGTTGTTATGATAAACAATAAGGATCACAATCATAGCCAGATTAAAAAACGACAAGAAGTTTTCCCTTTCTTCAAAGTTGAGGCCATATCACTGACACAAGAGCTAAGAGCTAAGAAGTAAATTAGTTCTTAGTAGTGAAATGTCTTGGGAAATGAGATGGTTTACAAAAATAGGAAAATATAAATCAGGACCTCCTGATAGAAAATTCCTTATTAAAACATTGATTGTAGTATATAGGGCCAAATCTCTTTTGCAGGAGACCTCCCTGCTTACACCCTGTTGGGAGACTTTGGGCCCTGTCAGACTCCCCTCTGGCACTGCCCTTTATCTTCTTGATCTTGCTTCCTTCCTATTGTAGCCATGGCTACTGGGAATGGATGTGCACAAGATATTAACATTTTATGCCAACAATATCCATTCTCCCACCTACCCTGGGCTCCCTGTGCTCTGGGCTGGGACCTCTATGCCCTCAGGAGTAGGAGTGAGTTAACTTTCCATGGGCAACCCTCAACTAAAGGAGATCCAAGCAAGAACCAAGAGCCAGTGGATAACTGTTTCTCCCTGTGATCCTGTGGGTGGACTGTTCTATCCAATCACTCCGAGGGTACCAGCAGGGTAGAGCTCCAGCTGCCCACGGTTGTGACCAACTTGATTTGCCTTCTTTCCACTTTCCTCATTTGCCTCTCCCTGGTCCTTCACTTCTGGTCCCTGGCATCACTTTCCAAAATAAGCTACCTGCAAAAAGCCCAAACCTTGGGCTTTATTCTCCTGGAAAGAACTTAGGCTAAGAAAATGGAGTAATATCCCTAGGTCACTGTAACTATTCCCCTAACTTCCACATGGCCTCACTACCATGACTTATGTATCATTCTGTATGGCTAGTGCAACGCAAAGAGCCCTCCACAAGTGCATGTATTTACAAATCTTACCACACTAATGTAAAGGCCCATGATTATCCTATTATTTTCTGCTGGAGGGTTTTAATTAATAAAGCAAGACCCAGATCGTATGCTCCCTTGGCACTCCCTGTAGCTTCCAAAATATTGTTCTGCATTCACTGGATATTTCACGGTGTTGGACCACCGTAACCTGCAGAAAGTGGCCATATAAATAGTCCCATTAACTGCAGACCTCGGGGCTGTCAAGTGAATGAAGGCAAGGAAAACATTTTCCTCTAACGTGAGTGTCATGAACGACAAGGTATTATATATATATATTTTTAATATTTTTTTATTTGTTCATTTCACAGATAGAGATCATAAGTAGGCAGAGAGGCAGGCAGAGAGAGAGGGAGAAGCAGGCTCCCTGCCGAGCAGAGAGCCCGATGCGGGGCTCGATCCCAGAACCCTGAGATCATGACCTGAGCCGAAGGCAGAGGCTTTAACCCACTGAGCCACCCAGGTGCCCCACAAGGTATTATATTTTAAAAGACGTCTAACTGGCTTTATAAAGATACAATCATTTATTTATCTTCTACCTACATACCAAATGTCATTGAAATTGGTATAAAATCACTAACTGCTGTGTTTATATAGAATAAAATGATTGTCAGACTAGTCAGAAAATTTCAGCATTCCTAGGATTCTGTGTTTTGGAGAAAACGTTTATAGTTATGTCACTATATAATTTAGATGACTGAAGCCAGGCTGCCAAAATATTCAAGTTAAGACTTAAGAACACCCAGGGTAGGGGCGCCTGGGTGGCTCAGTTGGTTAAGCGTCTGTCTTCAGCTCAGGTCAGGATCTCAGGGTCCTGGATTGAGCCCTGCATTGGGCTCTGTGTTCAGCAGGGAGCTTGCTTCTCCCTCTCCCTCTGCCACTCCCCCTGCTTGCACTTTCTTGCTTTCTCTCTCTCTGTCAAATAAATAAATTTTTTTTTTTTTTTTTAGAAAAAGAACATCCAGCTTCTATTGGAAAATGCAGAAGTATTGTTACAATGAAACAGGCAAGTCAGAAATGGAATAACCGAAGTTATATACAGTCACATATCCACGCTCACACATGATCAATTAGGTCTGCAGCATTTGCATGTGGCAATTTTCCATAGTCCCAAAGGGAGAGTGGGATGATTAAAGTGTTTCTCTTGGACAGGCATCATTGCTCTTTAAAGAGGAGAAAACTCTAGTTAACATCTGGTTGAGATACATTATTGAAATACATTCTGGACCTTGCTTCTTTGGGTTGAACAGCTGGAATTTTTTTTTTTTTAATCATTTTGATCCACCTAATTTTCAACTTCTTCTGGGTGGGTAAAAAAGAAAGCATGAATTACTATATATATATATGTATATACATATATATATATTCTCCTTTTTATGAGCACCAGTTCTGTCCCAAGCATCTAGGTCATGTTTGACATATGTTATTTCTAATAGGGTCATTGAGAAATGCACCAGTGATAAGCTTTATATAAAGAGGCGTAACCAGCAATTTTGTGTACATTTTGTTGTTATATCTTTTCTGTTACAATATCCTGTATGTGGGTTCTAGTCAGGGAAATAAAAGTCAGAATAGGTATTTTAAGCAGAGGGGCTTGCATAAATAGAATTATTTACACAAGAGTTTGAAGTCTGCAAGAGCGGGAAGGAAATGCTGGAGCAGCCCCAATTTTAGTCACTACCGGGAGCAGCTACCACCCCCAGGCCCGAGAGAGCAAAAGAGAAGAGGTTGTCAGAACCTCAGAATTCATGGGGGGTCCCTATGTCACCTACAGCTGGTGTTAGTTTCTTGTGGGGGAGATGACATGTCTGGTGCTGGGAGTGCCAAAAGAATCCAGAGGCTCCCAGAGCTTGGGGGTGTCCAGAGACTAGAGAACAAGACGGAAATACCTTCCCTTCCTTCTGCGTTCCGACCCCCAGTCTGTGCTTCCACTAGAGAACTTAACAGAAGGTAGACATCAAGGGAGCCCGAAAAATGAAAATACTATATTGATGTTTTATTAATTCATATACTCAAACATTGAAATGTTTCTAAGTGGTTTTTGTTTTTTTTTTTCCATCTGACATCATGAGTCAACTGACAGATATAAAAAATTTTAGAGAACTAGATGAGTTTCCACTGGCTTCAAATCTAAGGTGTTATCAAATTTAAGGGTATGTTAAGCTTTCCAAATTCCACACCAGAGAATGTGGTTCAAGGTTTACTTTCATTAAACACAGTTGAAGCCAACTTTCTAGAGAACCACAGCGGGCTTGTATCCTTAATTGGCTCTAAATTGGTAATACTTAGCAGTTCTTCCTAACCTTTGCTATTTGTCACCCAACAGGCTTTTCCCCAAAGACTCCCAGAGTATTAATTTTCTTATATCGTACCTTACAAACACAGAAGAAATATTTATTGTGACTAAGTCAATGTCCAGGGTTAAAAGTAGAAATGCTTTCTTTCTGCTGGGGGTAGATGATGAGTAGAAAAAAACTTAAAAGTCAGAAAACTTTAATTTGAACTCAGTTACCATATCTAATATCCATGATGTATCTATATATAGTACCCTATTTTTATAGTATGGTTTCTCGTTGCTGGCACTATTGACATTTTGGGACAAATAATTCTTTGTTGTGAGGAGCTGTCCTGTGTGTTATATGATGCTTAGTTCCACCTCCCCACCTCCCCACGAGAGATGCCAGAAGGCCACTCAGATCTGTGACAACCCAGAATGTTGTTTTTTTAAAAGATTTTATTTATTTATTTGACAGGCAGAGATCATGAGTAGGCAGAGAGGCAGGCAGAGAGAGAGGGGGAGGCAGGCTCCCCGCCGCTGAGCAGAGAGCCCAATGCGGGGCTTGATCCCAGGACCCTGGGATCATGACCTGAGCCAAAGGCAGAGGCTTTAACCCACTGAGCCACCCAGGCACCCCGACAACCCAGAATGTTTCAAGGCACTGCTAAGTGCCTAGTTGAGAACCACTGCCCAGAATACGTTTCCTCAGCTAATTGTAATTACTTCACATGGTTGTTGTAAGGTGAGATGAGATGTCCTAGATCTGTCAATGGTCTTAGCCTGCACCCAAATTAGCAGACTGATGCATCATTAGTAAAGTGGGGTGGGGGTGGGTAACCTCTCAGAGGAAATAACAATGTTTTTGGCTGTGCCCCCTCCCTGCTGAAAATGTGGTCAACATCCCTTGAGACCTTTAATCCTGTACTTAAAATTTGGATATTTTGTTCATCACAGATTTGGGGGTTATTGATTTGCATTTCTCAAAATATTGCATTAAAAATTATCAATATTGTGTTAATTAAATATTTCTATAAATATTTATTCTGTTAATATTTAATGGCTAATAAACATTAATTTTAATATATTAAAATAGCTTAATTATAAATAAATATTACATTTCAAATATTGCATTAGGTCTTATGAATATTGCATTAGAATATTATTTATCTTGATTACTGAGTTTTTTGTAGCCCCCTTACATTTTGAGCCTTGTCCCTGCTGATGAACGCAGGCCCAGGGCAACCTGGCTAAATCAGAATTTGCATTTTACCGAGGTCCCCAGGTGATTTGGATGCAGGAAAGTTCAAGAGACACCAGGGCAGTTGCCCCAGGACGCTGCAGGTGCTGGACAGGCGTGGAGGCCACAAGGCCTGGGAGAACAGCTGGGGCACAGGTCAGATGTGGATGGGATAGTGGGGGCGGGCGAAGCCGAGGAGCTGTTTTCATAGCCGGTTAGGTGAGACACCTGCTCTTCGGATGCCTAGCTGAGAAAGGGTGATACAAAGTGGGAGAGGCACTCCCTCCTCTCCAGGGGCCAACACTGAAGCGAGGATGTGAAGTCCTCAGGGACTGCGACAGTCCCCTGCCAACACGGGCCTGTGGCTCTGAGCTCAGCGCGCGCCTTCTCAGGGAGGGCGCTGGCGCCCTCAAGCGGATCTGTGGGCGCGACGCGCGTGAGACGGGCCCGGGCGGAGCACGTGCAGTCCGGGAGAGCCGACAGGAGACAGTCTCGCGCTGGGTGCGGCTTCCAAGGGCCTGCGGCGTGTTGGGAAGAGAGGAAGTCCCTGAAGATGTTGGACCTGCAGATGACTGCGGGAGCAGCCGTGCGCTCGGGAGAGGGAAGGAAACTTAAATTACAAAGATGCATTCATTAATTTGTTTGGATTTGAAATATTGAGAGTCTATTGTGTCGTTAAGCAATGGGTGGGTAAACGCTGGAGAACGCCTGTGGCTACTCTTCCATGAATATTAACTGCGTAAACGCCTGAATACCGACTTCGAACCCATGATTTGGGCCACATCAACACTGCTCTACCATGAGCGCGTTATAGACCAGAAATGGTTATTGCCTTTTATAGGCCTAGAGCAGTGGCTCTTAAATCTGCAACGATGTTATTTTGAAGGCAAATTTTTATGCATGCCCCAGCTGCACTGACCCTTGATACATCTCACACGTGTGTGTACTAGCCTGTTCAAGAGTGTGGAGTGGCTATTGTTCTTAATAAGATCCAGTATTAAGTTCACTTTATGTCACTCTGCATTTTCTCCTTTAAGGTGTACCAAATATAGATAATTCTAGATGGGAATGTGTATGTGTGTGTGTGTGTGTGTGTGTGAGAGAGAGAGAGAGAGAGACAGAGACAGAGAGAAAAATTTTAAAGGTCATTTGTCATAGCTAAAATAATTGGCTTTCTCCTAGTTTACTGTTTTAAAAGATCTTATTTATTTATTTTGAGAGAGACAGAGAGCTAGCAGGAGCTGGATCCGAGGAGCCTGAGATCATGGCCTGAGCTGAAGGCAGATGCTTATCAGACTGAGACACCCAGGCTCCCCTGTAGTTTACTTTTCATCTGCTAAGTAAAAATGGCGAAGATCAAACCTGAGGACAAGAATCTGGGGCACAAAATTTTGGTCCCTGTGTCTAACACGGTGTATTTTTTAACCATCTGGGCCAAACTTCAATTTCCTAGACTCACATATATTCAAAGCAGATTATGTGTCTGTAGTCATATACTTATTTTTTAAGGGAATCTTATGCTTAAAAAGTTGAAAATCCTACGTTGCAGATGTAAGGGCCTATTTATCCAAAATGGCTCCATTTCGGTTGAATAGCCATTTTGTTGTTTATGCAATAAAACTTAAATGGACCCTGCCTGCCCCCCCCCCCCACAGGGGACTTACTTAAAAACAAGTCCCAGAAACCAGTCCCAGGTAACAAAGCCCAAATACAAGGGTGGGTCAGGCCAGGTGGAGGTATCCAATCAGTGGGGGCACATACTGTCTCCCTAGCTACCAAGGAGTATGGGCCCTGCCCTTTGGGTGCCAATTCTGACCAAGGTGATAGGCTAGTTCAAATGTCTATTATAGGGTAAGCTGTAATTCAATTGGTCACTTATGTATGACCTAGCCTTGACTGTGCAGTTTTCTCTGTGTCATTGGCCACCTGTGCGTGGCCAGGCCCAACCACATGGCCTATGCCCTTAAAAGCCAGTCTGTAAGGCAGAGAGGGGTTGCCTCTCATTGTAAGAGACGGCCCTGGCTGGTCAGTTTGATTCTTGATGCTTGGCGTGAAATAAAGCTTTGCTTGACTTTCTCTCTGTATCAGTCTTGCTCCTTTGATTACAGACCCAACAGCAGACTCTACCTTTATAATGACATTTAGCAAATGAGGACACTAAGAAATTAGAGTTTTGCCCAGATGCTTTAAAAATACACAGCGTTAAAAGCGGTTATCACAATTTTGTGCTCCAGACGCTCCTGTCCCCTGGCTCCGTCCTCTCTGCCACTCTGACCCAGCAGACGAAAAGTAAACTATAAGAAAGCAAACTATTTTAACTATGAAAGGTGACCTGAAGAAAAATCATTTCAAGACCAAGTTGGTTGCAGCAAAATTCATTAGCCTCCTCCAGGATGAAAGCTGGTGCCTGGGTGACATTCCAAGGTTACTAATGCTTGTCAGCCCCACAACTTGCAGACTGTACATGATGGGGAATCTTTGGGGTTTGGCATCAAAGGAGAAAGGATGTAAAAATGGCCCTGATGGATGTTCTGAGGTTGTTTGATCTAAATCCAGAGAAAATAGCAGCTATCACAGCTGATGGAGTACCCGCTATGACTGGGAAGATGAATAGTACGGAGAAAAAAAATTAAAGTCAGAAAAGCTTGTGCCAGACATTTTATCATATCTTTTTTATTTTATTTTTTACAAACCAAGCTTGACAACTTGGAAATCCCTTTGTGCAGTTTATAAAATAATGAATTCTAAATGAGGGCTGGATTCACCAACAGACCAAGCAATTTCGTAAACAATTTCTGTTCCCCAATATGGCTCCCTGTCATCGCATTTTCAAGTCAGATCACTTTCGTGAGGTGCAACAGTAATACATATGATGCATATCTTTGAAGCGTTAGCTATCAGACATGGTAGGATGCCAGTTACCCGATGTCCCAATGACAAGAAAGGTATCCTGTGTTATATTTCCGCATCTGATTTACACTCAGAGAAGAGTCAACTGAAAGACAAAGGTGCTACAGGATAATTTGTATTCTCATATCATTTCTCCTGTGTTCAGCGGCGTTTATTCTCTGATTTCATTACCATGGCTGTTTCTTACTTTCAAGCTCCTTTTAAATACAAACAAACACGAATACGCCTGCACACCCACTCACACACACACACACACACACCTCTTCAGAGTTGCAATTAATTGTGTGCTTTACAAGGGTTTCCTCCTGTTAATGCCTGTCCTTCCATCAGTTTCCAAGCTCCTGGAGAACAAGTGCTGAGTCTATTAGGCCCTTTGTGTTCTCCCCACACAGTGAGTGTTCAATAAATACTATTGACTGACTGACACATCTCCCTCTTTTTCTCTTTGTCTCTGACACCTCTGCTTTCTCTCAGAAATAGTATTTTTTAAGTGGCAATATTTTCCCACTCTGGACTTATAAAAAAGCTCTTCTCGGCCTCTAACTTTTACTTTATGTAAGATTTTTCAACAATAGACAAACTACAGGTGGAAGGAAACCGATAATCTACAACCCCTTGACAATAAATCTGTTTTTAATTGGAGTGTGACAAGTATCTCACAGAATGGAAGCTTTTCCCCAAGAACAATGCCGGTGTGAACATCTCTGCTGAAGCGGCCATTAAAAAATCATCACACCTCCTGCCTGTCCTACCCACTCGGACTACGCCTGAATTCAAGGCAGGCATTCACGGGCGGCCCCAGCTTTATTTTTCTTTCGTTATACCATGGGTCAGACCTTCTGTCTATATTCAGGGTCTCTGTTGTTCTTGCACGGAACTTAAATAGCAGTTGGTTCTCCTTTTGAAGCAGACGCCTAAACACAATTATTTTTTTAACCTTACCCTAGGAAAAGTCTTGGTAGTTCAGTGATATCCAGAAATATGGACTTTTCAGGAGACATGAAAGTGTACCCTCCATCAACCTGAGTATTGTTTGATCTCACAGAGGCAAGATAATAGTGTGTCTTTATTACTGTTGGCTTTCTCTATTCCAGCCATTACGGATTGTGTAGTTGCGGTGGGTGATTGTTCCAGGGAGACTATTCTCATGTCACACCCTCCCATTTGTGTCAGCCTCCTGGAGAAGGTGTGGGGGAGAAGAATCCCAACCCGACGCGGCCACCGTTCTTCACACCCTATCTCTCCACTCAGGGCAATTAGAGCACAAAGCCACCATCTCTTTGGTATCGTTTCCATTTCCGATTTCTTTTCTTCTAACCTGAGTTGAAAGCCTCTTGGAAAGGGAGAATGTTCAGGAAAAGGGAAGGCTGTGGATAGAAGTCATCCGGATCTGCATAAGACAGCACTGTGGATGGTCATTTCTTACTCTGCTCACCTGTTGACGGCTGCCTGCCCTGTTGTCGCCGTTGACACAGCACCTGTAACATCCAAACCCGCGCAGCCACTGCGGTTCCCTAACCCATTTTAGGCTCTGTTTCTCCATCAGAAAAGTCACCAACCAGGGCGCCTGGGTGGCTCAGTGGTTTAAAGCCTCTGCATTCAGCTCAGGTCATGATCCCAGGGTCCTGGGATGGATCCCCACGTCAGGCTCTCTGCTCCACGGGGAGCCTGCTTCCTCCTCTCTCTCTGCCTACCTTTCCACCTACTTGTGATCTCTGTCTGTCAAATAAATAAATAAAATCTTAAAAAAAAAAAGAAAGAAAGAAAGAAAAGGCACCAACTGAAGTGTCTTAGTGTGGGTTTCCCCAGAAGGCGGCCCTGGAACAAGGATTCTAACACAAATTGTGTAGTTAGGAGGTGATCTCAGGAAACCAGTGGAGTTGGTGTTATCCAATTCAGAAGACTGGAACTTTCCATAGTTATGGGGGAAGTGGGAGAACAGGTGTTCACAGTGGGGTGGCTACGTGTTCCGCATGGTGCTAGGTCTACCTTCCCGTGCTTGGAAGCAGAGTAACTTGTGGGAAGATGTAGTTAAAAGAAAGGCAGTGTGGGCAAAAGGTGCCTGTGGCCCCAGCCAATGACCCAGGCCTCTGCCCCTGGAGGGGAGGGTGCTGGTGGGGGATCCCTGGCTGGACCAGCAGCAGCTTCAGCAGCAGCAGTGGCCGAGGGTGTGGTTTCCCCGGGGGAGCCAGGCAGACACAGCCAAAGTGAGTCTTGGAAGAGTCTCAACATTTCTCTTCCCACTTTGGAAGCAGAGAGAGGATGAACGGGGGTCAGGAGAACCACGGGACTCTTGCATTGCCCCTAAAAATATCCTTAGACTGCTCTCAGGCAGGAAACAGTGATCTGAGGTGGTGGCTAAAGCATGTTCACCAGGCTCTGACCTGTAAGGAAGCTACATTTTACAGAGGAAAGCTAAAGCCCAGAGACTAAGTAACACAGCGGGGAAGTAGCTGAGCCAGGATTTGAAATCCAGCAGCCTTTCTCCAGAGTTGATTCTTAAGACCCCTGCTGACACCGTCAGGGGCACACAACATCTACTCGCAGGTGTGCTCATCCTGGCTTTTTGGCTTTGTCCCAGCATCAAGGAAGAAATAGCGGTGCCATGTCTTAGAATTGCTCAGTTTTCTCTGTGGAGATTCTTGGCTTTAGGTCTTATGCCTAGTGCCATCAGTGTACACCTTCTCACACGGTCTTTATTATGACTCTCTCTAGGGAAACCATGATTTACCAAAGGAAGCAGACCCAGAATCGTATTCTTAGCATACGGCATATAATCCCTGGCCTCATGCTTGGGATTATAAACTCTGCTTTGAATAATCTCCTTTCACCTCTTGTGTTGTGTTCCCGTTCCCCACGTTAACATACCTATTTCCCCCTTTCGAAGTATCCGAGGAAAGAAGTTGAGACCATTCCTCTTTCCAAGGCAATGCCTACAACACCCAAGGGAAATCCAGCCATCATAACACTTTGATATTTCTGTCGGGGAAGATACACTGGGCCAGGTAATTATTCAGGTAATTTTTTCCTCCCAGGAGGGCAGGCCGTTATTGTGACAGCTTATGTCCCTGTTACAGATAAAGTTTACATTGTCAATTAATGGGAACACACCAGGTAATAGTCATGAGTTCTCGGGGGATCATCTGGGAGCCATTTCCAAATGTCCTTTATGGAAGCATATGGTCATATCCTCCACTTCATCGCCGGGTCAATCAGGAGTCGCTCTTTAATATGGTATGTTCTTCACGCACCAGTGCAACTTCCAAGCTCCATCACATTTGTTTTTTCCCCCACGGTGCTTGAAAGTTGCTTAAGCCGCGGATTATTGCCTCTCCACGAGCGCTGATCGCTCTTCTGGATAGTAGGCATTCCGATGTCATCTTTAATTTGCGATATTAATATTGAACCCCATCACCGTTCAGTGGTTTTAGTGAAGTATTTACATATAGACTAGCGAAGTGTTTGAGCAGTGCATTGAAAACTGTCCGTTCCTAATTGGAACCGTAAAGTTTACCACGGCATCTGCATGACACGGATATGATTTCTGGTTATGAAGCGTCCTCAGAGGTTTGCTTCCCAAAACAAATGCGATGTGTTTTTGCAGCTCTGCGTTGCCCCGCCCATTCAGACCATTGGTGATTGGGGGTGACGGGGCTCCAAGAACTGTTTTTTTTTACAACCTCACACACTTTTAGAAAGATTAACTATCTCAAAGAGTTTTTACTGGGAATCACATTGAAAATTAATGAGCTAATTAGTTAAGAAATGTATGAATTTATTAGGGAAAGGGAAACCTGGTACCATAATGACAGTACAAAATGCATGAAATGTCCTTTTAGTTTATGACACTGGAGGAAGGTGGATCTGTTAAGGAAACTTTGGACTGCTATTATTAATTATCTGATTTAAAGATCCCCCTCACCCTGTGAGAAGGATGGATATCCATTGGGATTTGAGAGATTCAGACTGAAGAAAGAAAAAGAGAAACGAAAAGGGAACATCTTCCTAGTTGTGCTGTTGGATGACCTTGTGCCCTGGTGTGTTTAAATTGCTTACTTCCTATAACTCTATAAACTTCTGTGTTTTCATTTGCCGGATTAGATTGAAGTGTCAACTATATTTGATGGATGGCATTGGTAATATATGTTCATGTTCGTCTTTGCTCTTTCTGCTTTTATTTATATAGAGTCAGTATAATTTATTTCTCCTGAAAAAGCTTTCAGCAAAAAAGATTTTTTAAAGTACAAATACTTTTTAACAGGGCTCTGGGGTTCGTGATGATCAAATCACTCATCTTTCCTTCTTCTTTCTAGCTTTTTTTTTCTTTTTTTTTTTGGACGTGCTTACTTTTCTTTTAAATCTAGCAACTGAAAAAAAATACAGGAAGGTGAGCTCAGTGGTTGCACCTAAGCCCTTAAGTGTTTGCATAAAACGTTACTGTGGCAGACCAGCCTTTAGCTGGGTCTATGTGTATATTAGTGTAATGATATCAAGAATTGTGCAATTATCTGGATGATTTAATTTAAAAATACCAGTCTGCAGCCTTCCCTATGCAAGTACTTTATTCCCTCCCATAGCAGGCTGAGCAAAAGATTATAGATGTATTGTCCTTCTTGCTGACTATGAGTCTGTTCTTTCCTTAAGAGGTGTTGGGAAGGAATCCCGGGTCATCTTGAGGCTAAAATGGAGTATGCTGTTAATTGTATCATCAGCTACTCACACTGTATTTTTATTTAGATCAAAATGTTATGTTTAGGGGAATAGGCATGCCTATCTCTGTCAAAGCTCTCTCTGGGGATTAATAGAATAAAGGGGTGATGAGGAGAGGAAGGAAATGGAGGGAAATCACAAAGTCAGCCTAATCAGAATCTCCAAAACTACCTGCCACAAAAGCTAGGACACTGGAGGGACATAAAAACTGAGAAAAACATAATAAACACAAAGCTGGATTTGGGGAGTCACTGGTTCCTCCCCTCCGTCCCTCCCTTATTTCCCTCCCTTCATCCATCCCTTCCTTCCTTCCTTCCCTTCTTCCTACCTTCTTTTCTTTTTTTTTTTTTTTAAGATTTTATTTATTTATTTGACAAAAAGAGACACAGCGAGAGCTGGAACACAAGCAGAGAGAGTGGAAGAGGGAGAAGCAGGCTTCCTGCTGAGCAGGGAGCCAGGTGCTAGGCTCCATCACAGGACCCTGGGATCATGACCAGAGCCAAAGGCAGATGCTTAATGAACTGAGCCACCCAGGTGCCCTGTTACCTTCTGTTCTTTTTTTAAAAGATTTTATTTATTTGACAGAGAGAGAGATTTCTCAAGTAGGCAGAGAAGCAGGCAGAGGAGGGGGGGGGGAAGCAGGCTCCCCGCTGAGCAGAGAGCCTGATTCGGGGCTCGATCTCAGCACCCTGAGATCATGACCTGAGCTGAAGGCAGAGGCTTTAACCCACTGAGCCACCCAGGTGCCCCCCTTCTGTTCTTTTTAAAATGATTCCATCCTTATCCTGCACCTCATCGCTCCCTCATTTCTCTTTTCATTCTTTTGGCCATCCAAGAATTTCTCCTGCTAATTGAAATCCAGCGTCTTTTTATTGTTTACTGAAAGGCTGTTGAAACAAATGATTGATGTGATAAAATGCCCAAGTTAAACCAGTTCAATCACAGAAATACTGACATGCATATAACTGTATTTCTGCTTCGCATATCCATTTGTCTCTGATCCACAGTCACGGTCATTACCACAAGTCAACGGGCTGGGGTCAGCACAACCTGTGTTCTGAGAGCCCAGGGCTCAGACCCTGACTTCCGTGGAACTCTATCAAAGAAAAAGGACGACGTGCATGCTTTTGGAAGACTCTGGATGCATTTGTTCTGACACCAGAGAGTCAAATAAGCTGAACTTAAATAAAGAGAACATACGAGCAAATTACAGTCCTGCATGACTGAACACCAGATAGAATCTCATGAATTAAAAAAAAAAAAAAAAGAGAGAGAAATAGCCAGATTTTACTTCTCATGTACATTTGGATGAAGTAGGATCAATAGATTTTAATTTTTATTGTATTGACAACACAGATGACTTTGAAAATGAAATCAGCATTAGCCAGAACAGAAGAATGTGTTCATGTTTGTTTCTTTTTAGTGCAAAGATTTCCAAATTGTGTGATTAATATGCTAAATAAGTTGGCTCAAATTCTACTTTGTTTATTCTTGTATAACACTCTTTGCAGTCAGTTGTTATAATTCCTGTTCATTTGGAAAAAAACGTGTTAACATATGGGATAACATAAAAATAAAGTTAATTTCAAATAACTGGCATTTATATAGCCACACGATCATTTGAGGGGCCTTAAAAAATATGCATATGTGAAAATGTTTATGGCTTTGGCTCTGGAGCAAACATGATCATATTATGGCCCTTAGATAGCTAACAGATATCTCAAATTTAACACAATCTCAACTGAACTCTTCACAATTTATGTCCCCATAACTGCTGCTAACATAGTTTTTCCCATTTCACCCATTCTGTCAGTTGTTCAGACCCAAAACTTCAGTGTTCCTTACCTCTCTGATTCTCTCACATGTCACGTCCAATCTTGCAGCAAAGACTATTCATTCTACCCTCAGATTAGGCCTCCAATCGGACCACGCCTCCCCACGACCATCGCTATCACTCGCCCTCTCCCCTGAATTCTCCTGAAGTAATAGTTGCCTAACTCCTCCCCCTGCTTCCACACTTGCTCCTACAGGGTCTCTTCTCAAGAGAGCAGCCAGAGTGATTCTTTACAAATATAAGTCAGAGCATTGTTCTCTTCTCCTCAAAATCCTCTAATGGCTTCCTTGCCACTTTGAGTAAAAGACAGATCTTTCCCATGTCCTGTAATGATATGGCGCCCATTACTGGTTTGACTTCCCCCTCCTATTATGCTCCTCTTTGCTCCGTCCATTTGAGTGACCTTGATGTTTCTGTTGTTCCCTCTGCCTGAAAGTTCTTTGTCCAGATAGTTTCATGGATGACTGCATTTTCTCCTTTAGATCTTTGCTCAAAGGGCAAATGTCAGTGAAGCCTTCTTACTCACCTTATTTACAGTTGTATACCGTATCTGCTGTCCCTAGCTATCTTTCTCGCCCTCGTGTTTTTCTTCATAACACACACATACACATACATACAAAATGTTAGATTTATGTTAGATAGTGATACTATCTGTACATATAAATACTAACATAATATGTAATCCCTGCTGTGTGCATGCATGCATACATATACACACAATTTGTGAATTGTCTATCTTTCTTTACCAGAATGTCAACGCTGTGAGGACAGAGATTTTTGGATATCCTGCTCATTGCTAAATCCTGGTGCCGAGAACAATATGTGGCACATAGTAGAAGCTCAATAAATATTGTTAAATGAATGACTACACGGTTGGATAAAGTAATCAGTGACTTGACATAGCTGACTTATTTCTTGAAGTGTATCATAAGTGAGCATACCAGGCCTCCTTTTATTAGGCTAAATACTCTGAAATTGCTGATAATTTGCTTTGACCTGCACAAATGGCTATGGTTAATATCACGTGTACATTTCCCTTCCATTCCTTGTGTCTTGCCTCTTTTTGTCTTCTGATGGCTAGCTAGCATCTTCTCTGGTTTGTCTTCCTCACACTTACCCATCACTTCTTAATGCCACTGTCACAGTGAAGAACTGGCTTGGCCAGTAGATTCATGACACTCTCTTTCAATGTTTTATCCATAACTCATCTGGGACCTTTCCCACATCAGACACAAAGGGTAACTAAGCATTAGAGATACTGTGGGAATCAGATGCATTTGGAGATGAGGACTTTTACCTCTCCTATTCATGGCTCTTGCATATTTCTGGAGACTTGGGATCAGTGTCCAAATTGGCCAAATGACAAGTATGGTGTTAATGCTTTCTTCTACCTCTCTTTGATCAGCTGCTTGGGTAGAACAGGTGATCCAAGCAACTGTGGTATGGTCACTTCAGGTGGAATGATCGTGAATAAGATAGGCCAATTTAAGAAAGTTAAAGGTGCAGTTAGATGCTGTCTAACAACAGGGACTTGCCTTGGCCTGGTGGGAGTTTGGAGAAAGGTCTGGCCATGGGTGGAGGTGGGCCTGCATTACTGAGAGGTGGGGATTACATGGGAGCATCATCAGGCTGCATGACCCAGTTCAGAAAAGGACAATTCTAGTCAGCTTTTGGGTAGATGGGTGAGCCAGTGAGGCTTAGACCCGGGCTTGTTTTATCTCGCTCATAGGGATGAGGAGGGCATATAAATAGAAGAGGTAGAATGGTCAGCAAGTTGACCTTCATTCCCTTCTTAACCCCTGAGAGGGATGCCAGTCCCTGGACCAAACCGAGGGCCCACTTCAGGTATGGGTCATAGATGGGTCCAGCTGTACCACACCCTCATAAACCATGGGCTTTGTGAATTTTGTTTCTTCACATATGACAAATATCCAAAAGTTTTATCTTTCTTTCTTTCTTCCTTTCTCTCTCTCTCTTTCTTTCTTTCTTTCCTTCCTTCCTTCCTTCCTTCCTTCTTTCTTTCTTTCCTTCCTTCCTTCCTTCTTTCTTTCTTTCCTTTTAAACTGCTTTATTAAGTTCCTAAGATATAATGAACACCTTGCCATGCAATAGGGTAAAACTCTCCATTTGACAGAATCTTACAGATTGGGTCAAATTCACCATTCAATTAGAAGCTGGTCATAGGAGACCCACAGGAGACATGTGACACCAAACGGTTTACAACAAAAGTACATCAAGCACATCCAAGTTTAGGAAGCATGAGTGTCTTCCAATTAACTTCAGGGGGAAAAAAAATCAGGATTCAAGGCACAAGGCAAAACTCAAGATGGTCATGGTGAGGAGGGTCAGGGCTAACTGCCCGCAGACTGTGACTGAATTGCTTTTCCGTCAACTATTCCATCGCTGTGTCACCTCCTCCCCAGTCCTTTCCATATTCCCTTCTCTGATTCTTGCCTGCGGCTCCAAGCCTCAGAATCGTGTCCCACCCACAGTGCCAGATGGGCTGCCTAACACTGAACTGCCTAGGATTTACTCTAGGCACACAGTAGTCACCAGCTTCCGAAGTGAGGGCCAGAGCTTTCCTTTATTAGCAACTTGCTCCTTTTCATCCTTTTCTTTTTTCATTTTCCTGGTTGGCCTTGTCCATGTTGAGATTTTTTACTGCTTGTTCCTCTTTGGACGCGGATGCTCCTGGGCCTCTCCTTGCAGTCTCCTCCTCCCCATTCTCGATTCTCTGACACCAATGTGAGTGCGCCACTGTGACACTTAGACCCTGCTTCCACCCTGCCTACTACTCTTTGGGGCTCCCAGGAGCAGGTATTGAAAAGGAAGGGAGCGAGTGACAGCCAGTGACAAGTATCCAAGAGTCTTCATACATTTCTGTCCCGATATTGCACCTGCGTAGACTGGACCGAGTCTTCATACCTCCTCTATTACTAACTTGAAACAGTAGGTAACGTAGAAATCTGGAACAAGGATAGAAAGGGAAGCACTTCACTAATGATGTAGATAATCTTTTTCTCATTGGTCACTTGATATACATTGAGACAAATTTGTATGCAGAAGGATTTTTTTGTTTTGTTTGGATTGATTTTTAAAAACCTCTTATGTGAGACTCATAAAACATCACGGAAGAGTTCCTGTGTATCCCCTACACAGCTTTCACCAGTAGCCGCCTCTTACATAACTATAATATGTTCTTAAAATCATGAAAATCAACCCAGATCTACTGCTATGAACAGACAGAAGGATGTTTTTTTATAATGACAAAGGAAGAGTTTCTTAGATTACATTTGTTTTCACCTAGGATGAAACAAAGTGACTCACAGCAGCCTCTTTAATGCATTTTCCTCTCTGTTGAAGAACTACAATTATTAATAGTCAGATGGTTGGAAGGTGAGTTAATAAATGTGCTTAAATCCGATCATACCATCCCATTTTGTCTGTCCTCAGGTATTTATGTTTGATTGGTTCCTGGGTCTCTGCTGATGTCTGAGACGCATAATTTTCAACTCAATACTCGCTATCAAACCACGGATTCTCGGAGCTCCGACACATGTAGGAGGAGCCCCAATGACAGCTTTTCATGGGCCGATTGTTAGTGAGAAGACAGGCTGTGCCCTGGGTAACAGAGCCTCTATCTCTTTGAAGTAGTCCCGGCTATTTCCAAGACATTGTACAGCTTCATCATTTCCTTTCTCCTGGCCATACATCTAGGGCTTTGCTATTGTGGTGTAGACAACCCACAAATATGATTTTCCATGTAGATTCACTATGGATAAAAGCTGGTGATGAAACTGTGCCTTCAGAATGGGTTAGCGGACATATATACTCCTGTCTTCTCTATGCATGTATGGTACTTAAACATTTAATAGTTTCACATATATTCCAGCCCCAGAAGCCCAAAATCTTTCCTGACCAGCTTTTTTTGAAGAGTTTTGAACAACTCTTACAGGACTTGATAAAGGTTAACCAAAGATTCAAGGGAGCCCTCTAATAGAATTGGCAGCAGACTCCCCTCCTGGAGGTTCCATCAACGTCTTTGCCTTCAATGTAGCGAGAAACCAGTGCAACAATTTTCGATCCACTTAGGGAACTTGCTCAAAAGTAAGACAATTAAGGGCACCTAGGTGGCTCAGTGGGTTAAAGCCTCTGCCTTCGGCTCGGGTCATGATCTCAGGGTCCTGGGATCGAGCCCCGCATCGGGCTCTCTGCTCAGCAGGGAGCCTGCCTCCTCCTCTCTCTCTCTCTGCCTGCTTGTGATCTTTGTCTGTCAAATGAATAAATAAAATCTTTTAAAAAAAAAGTAAGACAATTATTTCACCATGCTGTGATATCATGGGTCCCACTTCATTGTGGTTTGGCAGATTTATGTTATGTGGACTGAAGTTTTGGTCATCTTTCTAAATCTGCATCTAAATGTTGATGCTGTTAAAGAAAAAAAATCATGACACTTAGAGAATGGTAAGGCAGACTTTATCCACAGGAATTATCACCATAGGTGTGGGGACCCTGCAAGTGGGGTCTCGAAGTGGAAGAGAAGGATAGGCTCAACTCCAATTGCAACCTGAAGAAGTGAGAATTTAGAGTCAAGGAACAGAGTGGAAGTCAGTGGATGGAAAATTACCAAGAAGAAACATCAGAGGTAAGAGGATTCTGGCAAAACTGACCTACCAGGATCCTTGCTGAAGGCAGGCCAGGGTGATTGGACATCACCTGGGAGTTGGTAGAAAATGAAATTGGCTATTAGAGGTGACAATGTGTAGAGGATGAAGGATAAACTAACTTAACAGGATTCTTGCTGAAATTGGACAATGCAGAGATGAACCAGAAGTTCAAAAGTTGAGTCCTAGTTGAAAGGAAGAGTTCAAGGGAGGAGCCTGATTAGAGTTTGGGCCAAGGGTAGAATCTTTGCAAATGTTTGAGGTGTCAAAAGATGCTTATTATTACTAAATAGACAGGTGGGCTTCATTGGTAAGATACTCTCAGACTTTTCTTTATCTGCTACCTTTTTGGTAAAAATGGAAGGGACAAGATCCTGAAGTTTTTTCTTGGCAAATGTAAGGAGGAGGCAAACTGACTTTACTCTCAGACCGCTTCCTGTGAAACCCTGTAGTAATGAGATATTGCAGGCATTTCCCCCATGATATTATCTTCAGAGATGAAGATATTTTGTGGGAACCAAGGATTCATAATGATGTTATTGCTAAGAGGAAGCCTCATGCATCCAGCCCTAGAAGTCACCTCTCTTACCAATCAATCTGAGGAGAACCAGTTTTTGCAAGCATAGGTAACCTGGGAGAGTTGGAGATTAATGCCTCAGTTATTTCAATCAGAGCAAAACACAGACTATGTGTGTGTATCTCTCTCTCTCTTTTTTAAAGAATAATTTATTTATTTGAGAGAGAGAGCATGCAGGGGCTTGGGGCAGAGGCAGAGAGGGAGAGAAAGAGAGAGTCCCAAGCAGACTCAGCACAGAAAACCTGACACAGAGCTCCATCCCACGACCCTGAGATCACGACCTGAGCCAAAACCAAGAGTTGGACGCTTAACTGACTGTGCCACCCAGGTGCCCCACTATGTGTGTCTTTAGCTGTTTACTGAAGAATATATATGAGAAAGAATATGGAAGTGGCATAGACGACTGAAGGATAATCTGACAGTTATGTGAAAGACTGAGGATTCTGGATTGCAATCTTTTACATCTTTGGGAAACTATGTAAAAAAAGGAAAAAAAAAAGTTTCACTTTTCTTAGTGTTAATCCCAGTCCTGGATCCGTGACAATGACTAATGCTTCATTTGGTTTTGCTTTTAATTTTAGCTCTCCCAACCTGCCCCTGCCTGCCCCACTCTCAGGAGATAATCTTGCCTCCCAATTAATCAAGAAAATTGAGGCCATTTAGTATGATCTTTCTTAAATCCTGACCCCCTATTTATAAACTCTTTGCACTCACCCCAGCACTTCCCTCCTTCCCCTTTGTCTCAGAGGCTCAGGTATTCCTTTCTTTTTAGGGCCAAACCCACCACCTATCTCTTGAGCCCATTACCCTGTGCCTCTTTCAGGACCTTGTTCCATCTTTCCATGCCCTTCCCAGGGTTTACAATCTATTCAGAAATTTCTATGCTAAATTCAAGATTCTGGAAGAAATGTTTTCCCCTTCCATTTTGGTTAGCATCTTCCCTTCTATTATTCTATACTAGATTGATATTTAAATTCCCTTTCTTAGTCAGGGCCAAAGATACATTGAGAGTGGTTGAAATGCATACAAATGTTCACATCACATTGATAACTTCTTTTTGAAACATTTTTATAATGCGCACAAATTTGGTACCTATGGAAAAAGCAATTAGAAACAATCTTTTCTATATTTGAAAAGCATAACTCAAATCCCCTATTGATTCAGGAGGCAGTTTTATCTTGTTTAAACACCTGGTTTTTATAATAGGGCACATGTGCCCTTACGTGCTGGTATTTTGATAATTCACACTAATTACACTGGACTAATTTCTGTTTGAAGCATTTTTTAATGTGTGTCTTCCCTCTTTTATGACAAAACTATGGTTGTTAATAAAACATAGCATTTAATTAAAACAATTCTGGAGGAAAAAAGTGAGCTTGTTATTTTCTCTAGCATCATGTTACATCTAGACCCCAATAAGCTTTATATCATTTTTGACCATAACCTTTTATCCCCATTCCATGTTGACTAAGACATACTGGCAATATTACCATTAATGATAAGTAATAATAATGGTGACAAACAAATTAATATAGTGTTTCATCAATGGCAGAGCGCATCACAACATTATCTCATACTGTCCTTTCAATGCCAAGTGGCACATAGTGGAGGTGTCCTTAGCTCCTCCCCAGATCAGAAAACTGACAGAAGTATTTAAGTGGCAGAGCTAGAAGAGGCAAAATTGGATGCAAAACCATATCATTTGACCTTTGAAATCGTAATTAACAGTCATTAAGACAGTGTACTTGGCTTGATACTGGTATGTATACATAAATATAAATATTTTTGAACGGGTTCTGAAGAGGTAGATCTGTTTTGGGTGTAATTCAAATAAATAGTTAAATATGCTCCTTGATTTTCACATTTGTTTCTAAACATGATAAAGGATAACATATGACTTCTTTCATCATTTTCCTTAGTGATTTGCTTCCCCTATCATTATTTACTTTGTGCTATTTGTTTGGTTTTTCCCCGGGGACGTGGTCAGTGTCTGGGAAAGGCTCTAAGTTTCCCTGTTTTAGTTTCTGTTAACGGCATCTCCTTGAAACTTCTAGAAGAGAAACTCTGGCCCCTATCTATACCCCTGATTGCCAGTGACTAATTATCCACTTTGCAGTCCAAATAAGACTATGCTTTTCCAAACTTGTTTCTTCTGAAAATTATGTTCTGAACCGCAGTACCTAGTCACCTTTCCTATCTCCGCATTTGAACATGAAGGCAAAAAACTCATTTATGCTTTTGATAATGTTACTGCTTTCTGCACCTCATCTCTGGGCTTTCTGTCACATGCCCTCTCGGCCTCCTTCGGCAAGCTTGTATTCCATCATCCTACATTTTCATAATATTTGCGAGCAGACCTTTTATTCCATTCTCAGCTTTAGCTTTCTTCCTTATTGTGCCATGTCTTTGAAGTTCAGGCTGTAAACTTTGTCATCGTCTCTGTCTATTCTGTGTCTTGTGCCTCTGATACTTATTATTCTTATCTCTGATTACTTCCCTCCGGTCCTATTCACTCCCCGTGGCCCCTTTCCACTCCCGGGGCACCTGCCGTTAGATCACTCACAGAACCCTGGGATAGCGAGTAATTGCTTCCTGAACACTTTCCATTTCTTTTTCCTATTTGCTCTCTTATCCTGCTGTATTGTACTCAACATGGTCTCCATTTTTTCAAATTGCTTTTCTCCTTTTTTTCAGATTAACTTACCCTAATCATTAAAATTATTTGAAATAACTCTATCATGCCATCTCTATAACTCAGACCCAACATGTGGATGTCTTTAGTCTTCTTTTTGTACTAAGAGTGGCTCCACATCCTTTATTTTGATAGAGTGCTTTGTTTCATATGCTAAAATTATTTAAACCAACATCCCCGGATTTTTTTTTTTAAACAACGAACCAAAGATGGACTGAAATTTTCCTTTGCATTACTTTCAGAAAATGGGCTATACAGACCAAAACTCTACTGTAAATAAGATTGAGGGAGCATATTTAAACTCCTTGAGGTATACACCATACATTTAATGATAGTTATATAATTTAATGAACTATAAGTGAGTTATCTGTTATTAACCAAAACAATTGAATTAGGATCTTTACTAGGTAATTGGTTCAAAAATAGAGATTTTTAAAACGTCCACCATTTACATGTCATTCATTTAAAACAAGCTTCTCCTAAGTTTGCTTTAGAGAACACTTACTCTGGGGGCACCTGGGTGGCTTAGTCGGTTAAGCATTTGCCTTTGGCTCAGGTCATAATACCAGAGTCCTGGGATCAAGCCCCACATCCAGCTCTCCGCTTGGTGGGGAGTCTGCTTCTCCCTCTCACTCTACCTCTGTGCTCTCTCCCTCTCTCTCTCTCTCTTGCAAATAAATAAATATATTTTTTTTTAAATAGAGAGGGCTTGCTTTTGTTAAGAATGTTTTTCTATGAAAGTTTTTGTTGATAATATATTTGCCACTGGGCTCACTTTTTTTCTTTTTTCTCATCTTATCATATGTTCATTTACATCAAATTCTGACTGTCCAGTGCTTCCTGCTCATGTTTTTCTGAGCTATAATTTCAGTGGCTTTGAGTTTTCATTCCTTAACATTTTTTTTTTTTTTTTTTTAGGCTGCCTGCTTGCTTTTTTTTTTTTTTTTAAGGTGAAATTCACACAACATTACATTAACCTCTTTAAAGTGAACATTTCAGGGGCATGTGGGTGGCTCAGCTGGGTAAGCATCTACCTTTGGCTCAAGTCATGATCTCGGGGTCCTGGGATTGAGCCCCGTGTTGGGCTCCCTGCTCAGCAGGGAGTCTTCTTCTCCCTCTGCCTTCCCCATCCCCTGCTCACGCTCGTTCTCTTTCTCAAATAAATTTAGAACATTCACAATATTGGGAAACCTAGTTTCAAAACCTTTTCATCATCCTGTGCTCATTAAGCAGTTGTTCCTCATTCCCAGGCCCTGGTGACCACTAGTGTTCATCTGTTTCTATGGATTAAACTCTTCTGGATATTCGCTAGAAATGGAATCATACAATATGTGACCTTTTGTTTCTAGCTTCCTTGACTTAGCATGTTTTCAAGGTTTGTGCATATTATAGCATGAATCAGTACTTTATTCCTCTTTATAGCTGAATAATAGTCTATTATGTTTATAGACCACAATTCATGTATCTTTTCATCCACTGATGGACATTTGGGCTGTTTCCACCTTTTGCCTATTAGAAAGAGTGCTGGTATGAGCATGCATGTACAGATGTATAAGTATTTGTTGGAGTACGTGCTTCAGTTTTGGGGAGTATAAACATAGGAGCAGAATTCCTAAGTGACGTAGTAATTCTGTGTTTAACTTTTTGAGGGACCTGCCAAACTTTTTTCCTCCTTAATTTTTTGAGGTTCTCCTCAGCATGGAAACTAAAGTTTTAGACACTGTATCCCTGAAAGTTAGCATTTCTTCAATTGCATCCAGAATTTTTTTGAATCAAACTCATTAATTATTTGATTATTGTATCTGTTCCTTTGAATTATATGAGCTTCAAGAAAGGCATCCCTATATCAAATACGTTATATAACAGAAGCTAGAATTTTCTGTGATATATTGGGCATTGGTAGAGAGGACAAAACTAATGACTCTGGTCATTGAAAAAGAAGGCCTAACATTGCCTGGGTCACCATAAAGCTCACTCAGCTTCATTGTCAGTGAAGAAAGAGTCTACAGTTTCATGGAGTATTGTAGTAAGGTTCTTAGTTTCAAGGAATTTTTATTTCTATTTCACTTACCAACTTGTTTATGTGTTTTTAATATAACTAACAAATCCTACTTTGAAAACAGCAGGAGGGGGGGAATGCAAAAAGGAAAACAGGGAAGAGAAAAAGAGAGAAAAAAACCTGAGGTCCAGAACCTAATGTCACATGAAGGAAAACATTTTTTAAAAACAGCTTTGTCAATTAACCCTGTGGATTATTCCTCTTGAGAGACATTTTTAATAAAATACTCTCATGTCTGTTCAATTTTCTTTATTTTTCATAATTAATATTTATATCTTTCCTGTGGGAGTTACCTTCTTTGTTGGAAATTTAAATATCCAAATAAAAGGTCTTTAAATAGTTTTTTTTTAACCATCCCTTCTCCTAACTATTTATGTGTCAAACTGGGTATTTAAAATTATTATATAGTTAAATTGTAGCTGGGGCTTCATATTTGAGAATTCCACTATTGTTTCTCTGTGGCAGGGAAAATGCTAATGAAATGAAGATCATTCTAGGTGAGAATATTTATTTTCATCTCACCCCTTGCAGTTTTCTGTAATGTTTTAAGGAGAATTAAATAACCCTTGAGAATTGAAATGCAAGGATGAAATTACATATTATTGTGGCCATGCTATGTCACATTTTCTTTTATTAAAAATGAATACATCGGTTTAGATTTATTTGACAATGGTTTATGCCTTCAGAGTCCAAGCTTTAAAGGTTCGTTCTGTACAGTAATACTTCAGCAAGATACATCTCCCTCGTCTGCAGGATCTCATTTATAAGCGAGGCTCACCTTCTGCTTCCTGCAGTAATAAACGCTCTTGCCTGCAAGATTTTAGATGAGATATTGTATTCCCCCTCTTATCCCCTTTTCAACCCAGCACCCTGTTAGAAGGGTGTTTCTTTATTTGTGGCCTTTAAAGGGGAAAAAACTCACTTGACTCATTTTTTCCAAAGCAGCTCTTTTAATGTGTTTGGAATTGCTTTCTGAATACTGTCTCTCATGTTACTGTTGAGGTGTTTTGTTATATGTGAGATAGAAAATAGGAAAACCACTTAGATGACTGCTTTCTCGATTAAAGAAAAAAAATATCACCTCAATTCAATAAAAAATATTTTTCTCGGGTTTCTATGTCTTTGAGGCTTTTGAGGTTTAAACAACTTCTATAACAACTGGCAGGGAGGGAACGTATTTACATATGCATAGAAAGTGATGCAAAAAGTCTGCCACCCAACCATTTTAAAACCCAACTCTCACAGGAGTGATTTTTAAAATAGAAGATGATATATGCTCTCAGAGCATGCTTCCTTGTGTGTGCAGGGCAGAAAGTCCTTCTATTGTCCTCCCACAGACTCTCCTTCCCAGAAAATTATCAGACTCATTTCCCAGCCATAGTTGGCTTAGCAGTTGAAGGAAGCCCCATCAGGATTCTGAATGGGACTGGTCCATTCTGGGTGCATCCATTTTCCTGCCAAGTTTCTGGCCAAGCCATCTCTTCTCTAGCTCTCTGTGCAACTCTCCTTGCTAAGGAAGAGTCTTTCTGCAGCAATAGGTTTCAGAGAGCTGTAGAACGTTTGCAGCGGCCACAGAGCACAGCCAAACAAATGTGCGTTCACTCCAGTGATAATGCCGGGAGGAGGGCTGCATAGTGTCTAAGAGCCTGAGCACTGGACCAAGGGAGATCTGTCATTTAACAACTGGGCCTTGGCACAGGACCATTAGATAATATCTTGAGCCTCTGTTTCCTCATCTGTGAAATGGGAACGATATCTGCATTGGAGCTGGTTATAAGGTTAAAAGAGTTATCCAATGATAATTACATGGTATTATCAGCATTTTATTTTAAATATGTCTTCTTTTTCTTTTTTTTAAAGATGTATTTATTTATTCTAAAGAGAGAGAGAGAGAAGGAGAGAGACAATAAGAGCTGAAGGGGCAGAGGGAGAGGGAGACTCTCAAACAGATTCCACACTTGCCTGGAGCCTGATCTGGGGCTTGATCCCAGGACACTGAGATCATGACCTGAGCTGAAACCAAGAGTCAGATCCTTAACCAATGGTGCCACCCAGATGCCCCTATTTTAAATACATCTTTAGAATAAAGCAACAACCATTTAAAACCAAATCTAATTACTCAGAATGCATAGAACTGAAGTCTTTCCGGAATTAAAATTCCCCAATTCCTCATCTTCCAACATTATCAAACCAAACAATAGACATAACAAAAACCTCCTGGAGGAGAACATTTAGCGATCTCAATTTGAAGTGTGGAAAATGAAGCTAGGGCATGCGTGTTTTCTTTTCCCCCTCAATTAATCTGTCTATGCCCCCATTCCAACTTGTCTAGCTCCATGCAGCTATATGGTGTCTGGAGGCCCTTAAAAGATTTTTATTTTCTTTTTCCTGGGATGCTAAATATTTTGGCATGACTGATTCTCGAATGTTGAGAGACTGGAAATGGAAGGACAAAGTCAGGCCTTTCAAACTATCACTGGAGGAAATATTCTTAGCTCTGTTTCCCTTAGCTATGTTTGGTTTAACTGTACAGTTTAATTACATTGCAATAAAAAAACACATTATGAGAGTAACCATGCCAAGGACCACATACAAAGAGAGCATGCTAATGCTTTCATTTATTTTGCTGTATACGGGAGTAATCGTAGAATGATTTTCTACACCATAGACAGTAAAATATATGTAAAGGGACACTAAAGGCCACCATGGCCCTGCTAGGATCTGGACATCGTAGTAGATGCACTGGTGTGGATGTTCCCTAGATAAACTAGTCCCTGCTTTCTCAGAGCTAATGATTATTGGAGAGAAATAAGACATTTCCACAAATATCAAAACTATAAATCATGTGGGAAGTGCAAGAAAGGTTAAAAAGTATTTATGGGAACAAAAAAATAATGGAAGTGAATACTTCCTGCTGAGACCTTTAGGAAGGCTTTGTGGAGTGGTGGCATTTAAACTGAATAGGATTTCGACAGAGGGGACAGATGAGGTTAGGATGATCCAGAAGAAGAAAAACTGTGAACAAAGGCACGAAACAGCGAGTATCTCACGTGGCTGAATACACAGGAGCGGTGAGAGAGAAGGCATATTCTGGTCACATCCTGGGTCACGTTGGGGAGGGTGCACATACGTGAGGGGTTTTGGCAGGACATGAAAGATTGGGGAGGAAGAGTAAGGAAGAAGGAAAGATCTCAGAGGACATAGATATAAAGATATCCAGGGAAAGACCATTCTAGAAAAGCCAAAAAGAGAAAGTGTTCATGGCTAGGGTTGAGGGAGGGCCGTGGAAATAGAGGGATAAAGGAGAGAGCAATTGATTTGATATCCCATTACTCTCCTCTGGATGTGCGGATGTTTCTAGGTTGATGCAGAGAGAACAGAAGGGATAGAAGAAGGACCAACCAGGAAAACAACATCCGTCAGCCCTCAGCTTAAATATGACTTGGTCAGGAAATCTTTGTCCTTACCCCTTCTGTCTAAACTAGGTCAGATTCCCTAGCCCTCTGCTCTGTTAGTCAGGATCCCCAAAGGACATGGGTGGCACACACAAACTGGGAAACTGTTGGGTTCACCAAGGAGATGATTCGCAAAGATGCCTGCAGGGTTAAGGGAAACCAACAGGGATGGTGAGGAATGCCAGACTGGCACGTGGGAGCTGTGACTGTCCCTAGGCTTTAGTGGTAAGAAAATGAAATGGTTCCCAGGGCCTAAAGAAAGCAATGCAACTCTTGTCTCACGTGGTGGGGCTGGGAGGGAGCTGGGAGGTACTTCCTGTGACCTTGATCCCCTTCTGCCCTCCTGTCTTCTGCTAAACCCAAGGGGAAGCCAGACAGCAAGGAAACTCTTGAGTGCAGCCCAAAGAGGTCAGCCTCTCAGGCCACAGAGAAGAGCAGAAAAAGCAGAGATGCTCATGGAAGGGCCAGGGGAGATTATTTACATTATGTGCTTTCATAGTTTCTTGGTTTCTTATTTATGGCCCCTGTCACAGTTACAACTACAAAATGGATTACATAATTACATAATTAATTGTTTAATGTCTATCTTTCTATTCAAATGTAAACTCAATGAAGGCAGATACCCTTTGGGTCTTTGTCTCTAGCATTTCTGGTACCTGACCCAGTGCTCTTTATGCCTCGGAGGTCTCAATGAATATTTATTGAATGCATTGATTAATTAATTAATTAAATTAAAATAAACTTTATCTTCTTTAATGCATATTGCAGGTGTTTTGAAAACAATAAAGTTCAAAAGAATTCAAATGAAATACACTTTATACTGAGCTTTGGACTAATTTTAAGATATACCTAGGAGAAAAACCGTGATGTTGAAAGTTCTTACTCCTTTTTGTTCCTATGATTTTATATTTTTCACTGTTTATCATCCCTGGATGTAGACCCTTGGGATAGATCTTTGTATGAACATCAACTTGAGGCTGAAGGTCCTGCATATCTGTCGCCATTACACCTGTAATTATGGTGACTGGCCCTACAGGACAAAGTTCCCTCACAGAAACTTTCCATGGCTCTGGATCTTCTATGGACTGCAGAAATTGCTTGCTTATCTTATTTGCCTTGTGTTCATCAGGTAAGGGTCAATAAGCCTGTATTGACTAAAAAATTCACTTAAGTCAGTAACAGGATTCTTTATGAATTATGTGTGGGGAGGATGGTGTACCAGAGAGATGTTAAATGTGAACTATGATGGTTACAAGAGACCTAATAAAGGAGAGTCATTCATCTATCTATCTGTATTTATTAAGGAAATCCTAAATGCTAGACACTGTGCTAGAAGCTTGGGACATCATCATGAACACAGGAAGCATTTTCCCAGCTCTAAGAGAATTTGCAGCATTATGAGAAACAGACAAGAAGCAGAGTGGGATAGAATATAGGGGAAAAGCTGGCTATCCTGTGGCTATGGGAAGGGCAGCTGGTTCAGGCTTGAGGGTAGAGAGAACAGGGGTCTGGAGAGAGTGACTTCTGGGCTGTGCCCTAAGGGAAGAGTCTGAGGTATGGTGATTAAGAGTGTATTGTAGATATAATGGGATGCCATTAAAGGGTGTGCTAAAATGTGCGATGTACATTTAAACAGTTTTCTCCTCCTGGCTGTTTTGTGCAAAATAGACTGGAGTTGGTTGGGGGGTAGAAGCATAAACCCTTTTAAGGCATAAACATTGTCCTGGAAGAAAGTGGCAATGTAAACAGAAAAAGACATAGGCAGATCCTAGATCCTTATTGAAGTGAGGCAGAGGAATAAACAAGTTGGGGGGAAAAAAATTGCCCCTTAGATGTTTGGAAGGAGTGGTTCCAGTATCTGAACAGTGAAGACTAGAAGACAGATGATTTCAAGGGATGGAGGATGTTTTGGACAAATAAATTTTAGATACACAGCAGACACTGAAGTAGAATAATAGAGGCAGAAGCCAGACTGAAATTATTGGAAGAAAAAAATGAGAATAATGAAGTAGAAACAGTAATTGTAGAGCCCACCTGGGAATATTTTGCAGAGAAAAGCAAATGAGAAATAAGGAGAAATCGAAAAGGATATGTGGGGTAAAGAGCAGTTGTTGTTTTAAATAGGACGCAGCTGAGCGTGTCTGGTCTGCTGACAGGAGTGATCCTGTGGGAAGAGAGACTGATAATGTTGGGGTGAGAGGAAATAATCCAAGGAGTTAAGTCTCTGAGAAGGACAGAAGAGATGGTAGCCAAGAGGCCAAAAAGAGGAAGGTAGGAAGAGGAAGAGGGAATACAGGAAGGCAGAGAACATGAGTGGTGGGTAGGTTTTTCTATTTGGTAAAAGTAAGAAGAAAGAATTCTCAATTTTTTTATCAGTAAAGAGCGAAGAAAGTGGGACTGAGGGAGTAAGAAGGTGTAAGAGTGGTTTCACACAGTGGGAAAGCACACTCCCTATGATGCAGTTTTGGAACATAGATGAGGTTCAGTGGGGTAGGGTCTGGAGCCCATGACCAAGAAAGAATTCCTGAGATATCTTTGGTGCAAAATAGTGGCTTATTAAAGCACGGGGAGAGGACCCATGGGCAGAAAGACCTGCTACCCTGCTTTCCTGAGGAAAGCTGAGGAGTGGCTGATACATACTCCTGAGGAGTGACTGATATATACTCAGGAGTTGGGGAGGTGAGAACAAAGGGGGTATTCAGAAGGGCTGTCATATGGTAAAGAAGACTCTGGGGATACTGGAGGCCTGGTTCTTGTCGAGCCCAGGCTGTTTTTCCCTCTGATGAGGCAAGAACATGAAGACAATTGGGAGTTTCCTGGTGGAATGTCATACCCCTCCTATCACAGGGCCTTGTCAATGAGCTTTAGGTTTAGAAGAAATTCAGCTTTATTTACATGTCTTTCCACCTCAGCCTCCCTCAGTTTTATGGAGAGGAGGGCCATGTTAGGGCTTCAGGAACTGAGTTATGGGACTCTGGAAGTTGGGCTATTGATAAGAAAGCTCCTTTCTTGTAAATCACTAGGACATTTGTAAACTAAGGGAGACTCAGGTCTTGCAGGACTGTGGTCTCTGTAAGTTAACTATTTGTTTTTCCTTTAGGGCAGACAGGAGAGCCTGAGGAAAGTCACATATATCCCATGGGGGAGGGGGTGTTGCGGGGTGTCAGCTTCTGCTTTGTCTTCAGTTTGCCTTCTGTTCCCTCATCAACTGGGTACCATCAGGTGTTCGTTTGGGGTTTGTCATCATGATCTGGATGCAACCAGTCACCCCAGAAGTCCTGCATGTCATTTTCCTAACAACGTTTAGCAACAACTTTGGTGCAGGCATGTGTTCAAGCAAGTTGGAATTCTGACAGGCAAATGTGATGTCTTCATCAGAGGGGCACGTTTGAAGAGCGTGGTTGCCATGGAGTGATGGACCATGAAATCTTATCTGAGAAACAAGGATTTGAAAACAGAAAAGGAATGATGAATAGTGGAAAGTGGTTACTTTAATATGTTGGGTGGTGGGGGGAAGGTCAAATAATTAGTACCATGTATAGAGGAACAAGTGGGCTGGAAAGATAGGAGGCGGTATTTAAGAAGTAGTGCAGTGAAAGTGCAGCTTCTTGAGGGGTGCTGGTGCTGACCAGGGTCATCCCCATGGGTGTGGATGGCTGAGGTAAAGAAAAAGCATACCAGAACTGAGGGCAGGGGATGGGGTAGGGTGCCAAGACCAGAGAGTCCAGAATGTGCCATCCTTGTGGATGTCAAACGTCACTGAGAATAATGACAGCTGTAGGGGTGGAGAAAACAGTGTACACAAATGTCCTAAGAGAAAATTCTAGGAAGGCAGTCAATAGATGGATGATAGCCAAGAAAGGGAAGCAAATGTGGCAAATAAGAAGGCAGGAGAATCAAAAGATCTGTTCTGTGAAGGAAGAGAAATGGCTTGGGTATGCAATCAAAAAGCATAAAATGCTTTACTTCTAGCCCTGAGGTGAGAGGAGGGTGTGAGGGGTGCCAGGGAGTGGTATCCTCAGGGGAGAGCCAGGTACACCTAGAAGGTACAGACACCTAGAATTTTGCTGATCATGGATTTAGAAGGCATGGGAAGGGCTAACAGAAGTCAGGAAAAGGTGAAGGATTACGTAAGATGAGGCACTGTGTAAAGGATAGAGTCTGGAAAAAGGACAGGAAACAAGACCAGAGGGTGAGGGATAAAAATGGAGAGAGTCTTGGGACTACAGACAGAAATGGAGAGGAAACTGTAAAAACTGGGCCGAGGGGAAAGAACTATTTCTTCTGAGGCCTCAAAAATAAATGTTTCCCCCCACTGTTTCTCTGAAATTGATACTGGCTCTCTTTTAAGGAATGAAGGGGGGCCAGAAGAAGGAAAAGAGGAGAAAAATTGAAGGGAAGAAAAAAAAAAAAGATTTATTTCAGTCATTTACAAAACAGTTTTTTTTTTTTTTTGATCAGAATATTAACTGTCCTTTCCTGACAATTTCCAGAGGATGGAAATGTTAAGAAGAACGTAGCAATGGCTTATAATTGCCCTACCAGAGAATACCAGCGCTAGCATTTTTACAACATTCTTGCCTGCCATCCCAACACACATACATTTTAATTTTCCCTGAGATGATACAGATACGAGTGTCAAGTGGAAAAGAGGAAAGCTCAGGACACTCCCCTTCTGTAGCCCTGATGGTCTCAAAGAGAAGTGGAGGGTTGAGGGGTGTTCAGGAGAGTGGCAAATGTCCAAAAAGGCTGCTCTGGTGATGTCAGTAGGAAATCAGTGTGGGAGGGGTAGAGTTACCATGGAACACTAAGCACTTAGGTAACTGGATTCTACCAGTTTTCCCCCCAGGATTCACAATGTGGGGTTCTGCCAACTTCCCCCTACTCCCTTACACCCAAATTAGAAAAAAAAAGTCACAGGGGAACATCAGTTTTTCTATAAAATTCATAGCAATTTTTAAAAGATCACGTCAGCCTAAGTGAGTTTCCAGTTCTCCCCTGTAATTGTTATGCATGCCATTAGTAGATATGGTGGGATGATTCTTTTCTCTCTAGCTGTTAGCTTAAGCAATGAGATAAAGAAAAGAAGGAATTCTTAAAAAATAAGTACACTTCAATTCAGATCTTGATGATGAAGTTCTAGAATATACCTGAAGTTTGGTGAGGTGAGGTCCGGAGCCGATGACCAAGAAAGGATTCTTGAGACATCTTTGGTGCAAAGTGGTGGTTTATTAAGGCATGGGGACAGGACACATGGGCAGGAAGAGCTGCTGCCCCAGGGTTGTGAGGAGTGGCAGGTTATGTACCATGCGGGTGGGGGAAGGAAAAGGGAGGTTTCAATAGAACTTCCATATGCTAAAGAGGACCTACAAGATACCAGATGAGAGGCCTTGCCATTGCCAAGGTCGTTATGCCCTTTTTAGCAAGCTAAGATAGTTGGGAGATTCCTAAAGAATGTCACATATGTCCCACCCAGGAGAGGGGGTGGGAGAAGATTGCTGGGTGTCAGCTTTTACTTTGTCCTCAGCCAGCCTTCTGTTCCCTCGTCATTGACACACTTGGTCAGAGGGGAAATGACTTCAAAGAATACGGTGGGCAACGAGAGGAGCCTGGCTCCCCACCTAAACCAGAATCGCCCTGCATTCACCCTGAATTAGATTACATAATTGAGACTTGTGTAAAAGTTTTAATGTTTCTAAGTCTTTCAAACACACTCTAAAAGAATTCTAAAAGAGTTCCTAAACAAAGTTCCACATTTTAAAAAGAACTGATATGCTGTCCAAAAAAAGGGCTTTTTCTTTTGTACTTGTCTCCCCTTCTAGTGTGTAATACAACTCCCAGTAATTCTGTTGCTGCTAAAAGTCTTCATCTCCAAGGTCACAGTTCTTGCTCTGGCTTCCTCTTGACAGCACAGAGGCGTGAGGTGGCAGCAGGTGCATGAACTGCTGACCTGGAGAGCGGAGAGGTGGACAGCGCCGGGCCAGGAGGGCTGCAGGGCCTGAGCAGGTGGGCCAGGGGACCAGCGGGCAGCAGAAGACAAGGAAATAAGGAGGATCTCTATCAGGCCTGGGACACCATGGGGTCTTTGGTCCCTGAGAACTCAGGGACAGGAACAGCTCCAGGCAACTGCAGTCAGAGAGGCAAAGCATGGTACTCAACATATCAATGGAATTTTATCCTTGAAAGAAACTACCCTCCTGCCCTCGAGTCTGAGTCTTTCTCCAGCATCACTGGCTACAGGTAAGTAAGCAACACAGAAGGTGACCACATGAGGGGCTTTTCCTTTGGATGAAGCCTGAAAAACAAATGCATCTCAAATACTCATGACTCCTTTCCCTTAGGTTTTGAAGTTGAGATAAAAATTCTCCGGGGCTTGTCCTTACTGAATGGATAAGGGTTCCCAGCGAATAGATTTTTTCTTTTAATTAACCAGGCAATTGTATTCTTATCCATTATAAGGAGGATCCTCAAAGGACATCTTCTGACCATGGAGTCTTATGTCCTTCAGAAACCAACGATGTCCTCTTATCGCTCCCTCCTTGCTTAAAGCGACAGGGACAAAGGAAGAAAACATAGTCAGACCAACACCCATGACTTCTTTCCTATTCCCTCATTCTGATTCTTCAATGCTTTTCCTCTTTCAGCCCAACTCTTCAGTTTCTGCAAATCTCTCCTCTTGATAAGTGTTTTTGTGTATTTTCACTGATAGCTAAATCTGAGAATAATAATAGCTACCTTTGGAATAAAGCCCGACATAGGGTAAGTCTTTAATAAACAATTGATTGAATTAATTTATAAATGATTGCCATTATTAACTGAATAAGCAGTTATGGGCCATTTTAACATTTATGTACATTTAACATTTATGATTGCATTGTACCTTTACAATAGTATGAGATTGGCATTTTTCTCCCCATTTTACAGAAAAGGAAACTGAGTCACAGAAAGGTTATGCTGCCTCTCCCAGCATGTACCATCAACACATGTTAGTAAGTGGTGGAATCAAGACCTCAACTGGACCAGACCAGACTCTCTATGATGAGGGTTTTAAGTGCAGTATGGTCAGCATTACAATCTTAGGTGGGGGATTGGGAAAATTGAATCTAGGTGGTTGAAAAGATATTTTGTAAGGATTCTTTTTAACTTTTGATTATCAACAATTTTGAACAAATAAATATAAGTTGAATAGTATAATGAACATCTGTATATCATCAGCCAGGTTCAATAATTATCTATCTTATTTTATCTAAACCTATAGTCCCCACCGTTGCCCTAAATCATTAGAAGTAATTCCCAGACAAATATTATTTCAGCTGTAAGTATTGTGTATATCTCTCAAAGATACTGACTCAATTTTTTTTGAAGATTTTATTTATTATTTATTTGACAGACAGAAATCACAAGTAGGCAGAGAGGCAGACAGAGAGAAAAAGAAGGGAAGCAGGCTCCCTGCTGAGCAGAGAGCCAGATGCAGGCTCAATTCTAGGACCCTGGGATCCAGCCCTGCATGGGGCTCTCTGCTCAGCAGGAGCCGAGCCTGCTTCCTCCTCTCTCTCTGCCTGCCTCTCTGCCTGCTTGTGATCTCTGTCTGTCAAATAAATAAATAAAATCTTTAAAAAAAAATAAAAAAACCCTCAATGTTATTATTTCAGATAAAAATAAAATTAAATTAAAAAATAACGAGAATATTCCAAGTTTTTAAACACTTGTTTCTGATTTTTTTTTTTAAAGATTTATTTAAGAGAGAGAGTGTGTGTGAGCAGGGAGAGGGGCAGTGGGAGAGGGAGAGAATCCTTAGGCAGACTCCCCACTGAGCCCGGAACCCAACTAGGGGCTCAATGCCAGGATCCTGAGATCATGACCTGAGTCGAAATCAAGAGTCAGCCACTTAACCAACGGAGCCACCAAGGCACCTTTAAACACTTAATTTTTAAAAATCAAATGCTACATCTTAAAGCGGAATAAAAAAGGGTGAAAGCTGTTGTCTGATGCATATAGGTGTCCTGAAATGTAGAAAGTCTAGGTGCCTCTTTTAACTGAGGATACTCTTTGAAGGTAGGGTGAGGTTACAAGTGAGGAGATTTAGTATCGGGAAATATGGTACAATTCAAGTATTGAGATTTTGTTCTTTTGTCCTTGAATAAGATGCTGGGGAAAATGGGCTTTACTGTACGTCTGATCCCCCATCACCAGATTTGTGACCTGCCATCTTTCAGTGCTACTGATTTCCAAGGATGCCTCTTTCTTCACGAATTGCTACCTGTGGAAGTGATTTTCATTTCTGCCGTACAGACCCAGAGAGTCTTTGTGCCCACCTCCCTGGTATTTTTTTTATCAACTGCATATTTTCTGGCACATAAGCAATCTGAAAATGGCAAGCAATTCTGATTTACATATTTATTTTAAGTTTGTATGTTAGTATCCAATAGAGATGTTTATTTTTAGAGAATTGTTAATAGAAACTGGGGAGCAATTTTTGAATGTCTTCTGTTTCCTAAAAGGATACTGGATTCTCCATCAGCTGAGCCATGAATATTGTTCACATTATCATTCTAACATTACACAATTCCTTTGTGCACCTAGGTTCTTCTCAAAATATGTAGAACTAATGTTAAAAAAAAACACCTACTATGATTTAGATATTGCCTTAGACTTGAATATGAAAAGGCAAATAAAACAGTGTCAACCCTCTCACAAGAGATAGACATTGAACATATAATCTCCTAGAATATAAGGTTAGAAACAATGGAAGAGAAAGATACTCTAATAAATAATAATGGGAAAGCCTCACCTGGGTTGGAGGAGGAAGGTGACGGAGTCTGTCGTGAGAAACTAATATGCACTGTGACTTGTAGGATGACCAGAGTTAACTAGATGAAGTGTTTGAGGAAGTGTTTCAGGCAAAGAAAACAGCATGTGCAAAGGCCCTGAGGCATGCAAGAGTTCCACAAGTTCAAAGAGTTAAAGGAGAGTGGGTATGGCTGAATATAAAGGGCAAGGGAAAGTGGGAGAAGGTGAGGTTGGAAAAATAGGCAGATCCTTGTAGCTCATATAAAAATACTTGAATTTCATGTTAAATGAGAAGCCACGGAAAGGTATTAAAGTTGGGGAGTGATTTAGTCTTTTAAAATAGTTTAAAGATTACCTTGGTTGCTCTATAGAAGCTTCAGTGAAGGACATTAAAGAGTGGACTGGGAAGCCCAATTAGGATGATATTGCAAGAGAACGTGTCCAAGAAGAAAGAAAGAGGCCTATAAATTGAAGGTATATTTTGGAGGTAGATTCTGCAGGACCTAATGATGGATTATTTATCTGATACAGTTGACCTTTGAACACTGCAGGTTTGAACTGTGCAGGTCTAGTTATATGCAGTTTTTTTTTTTTTATAAATCCAGTACAGCATTGTAAATGTGTTTTCTCTTCCTTACCATTTTCTTAGTATTAGTCCTTTCTGCTGTTTACTTTATTGTAAGAATACAGTATATAATAGGCGTAACACACAAAATATGTGTTAATTGACTATATATGTTATCAGTAAGTCTTCTAGTTAATGATAGGCTAGCAGTTAAGTTTGGAGGGGGCCAAAAATAATTTGTGGATTTTTAAAAAGATTTTATTTATTATTTATTTGACAGACAGAGATCACAAGTAGGCAGAGAGGCAAGCAGAGAGAGAGAGGAAGGGAAGCAGAGAGCCCGATGCAGGGCTCAATCCCAGGACCCTGGGATCATGACCTGAGCCGAAGGCAGAGACTTTAACCCACTGAGCCACCCAGCGCCCCAGTTTGTGGATTTTTGACTGCACAAGGGGTCAACTCCCTAACTCCCATATTGGTCGGGGTCAAATGTATAGCTTATAATGAGATAATCAATCTCATTTCGGGTTTTGGGTTTTTCACATATGAATCCTAAATATTGATGGCCCTGTCACTTGTATGGTCTCATATTATATTGAGAATAACTGATAATACTAACTGAGCACCTACTGGTTGCCAAGGATTGTGCTAAGTGCTCTATTTTGATATTTCATTTAATCCTCCTTCTGATCCTATGGAAAGATTTTTTAGAGATTAGGAAACGGACAGTGACAGAGGTTAAGCAACTCATCCAGCCATATGGCTAATAAAGAATAGATCAGGGATTCGATCTCTTTTCTCCAACCTCAAAACTTGTTTTCTTAAATACAAGATGATATTGCTTCAGCATACTGGAAGCAATAATGATAAAGTGGTTTGCTTCTCAAAAAGTCCTAACAACCCCCACCTCCTGGTGTCCACTCCCTCATAGAATCCCCTTCCTTTGTGTGTAGGACAGACCTTATGACTTGCTTCTAACAGATAAGATTTGGCAAAAATGATGGGATGCCACTTGAACAGATTTTAAAAGATTGTGACTTTAGTCTTAATAGTGCTCTTTCTTGCCCCCTTGCTCTCTTGCTCTGATGAAGCAAGCTGCCATGTTGTGAGCTGCCCTATGAAGTGGCCCACAGTGCAAGGAACTGAGGAACCCCAGGAATGTGGAATTGAATCCTGCCAACCAACAATCATGTGACTGAGCCGGGAAATGGATCCTTCCCTACTTGAGCCTTGAGATTTCTACAGCTGAACTGTGAGAGATTCTGAGCAAAGGACCTAATAGTTAATGCCTGACCTAAAGCAATTGAGATAATAAATATTGTTGCTTTAACCAACCAAGGTTTGGGGATCAATCTGTACACGGCAATTGATAACTAATACCAACGATAATGTCAAAGTCGATAATATTAACTATCATAATATCTTGCATTTGTGTAATGTCTCAAATTTTTGCAAAGAAAAATCAAGTTTCAAAATAATAAAATTAGGAAACTATATTACTATTACATTCCCTTAAAACATAGCAGCTGCATTTGAAAGTACCACCTGCATTTTCAACAAGAAAAATTGGTTTATTCACCTGGCTTTTATTGCCTTAATTCCCATCTCTAAAACCATTTGAAACATGCTATCTAGCAAGGGAGTTATTATCTCCTTTATACTAAGTTATTAGTAACAAGGCATGTTTAAACCATCTGGCCTGGGTGTTCTGTTGGACTTCAAATTTGTAGCAGCCAGTTGGATTTCTTACCCTGTACTGGGGTTTCCTAATCCCTATGTCAATTCCCACTCCAAGACAGGGACATGGATTTTAAGCTGTCAATCAGTATTTTTGCCAGTTGAGATGAAATATAAAGGGCAAAAAAATAATTTTTTTTTACATAAGACCAGTGCTCAAATTGGGCAAGACCACAAAGAAATTTTCTAAAAAGTTTTCCCAGAAGGAGCTAATTACTGTGGGAGAAAGTAATCTTCATGTTTGGCTTGAATAACCACAGAAACAACAAAATGCAAATATTTTTAAAATGATGGAAAATTTAAAGGAAGAAAAACTTTTGATTGCACTCTCATGGGGACTTAACTTTTTTTTTTTCCAAAGCACTGCATATATGTGTAAATGTATACACCCACACATATACATTTATAGAGAGAGAAATATAGGAAACACATGCAACTTTCTTTTATTTCACAAATAGTTATTGAGGATCTAATAAGTGCCAGGCAAGTTCTGAATGTAAGAGATACACTGCAGAATAAGACAGACGTAGTCTCTACCCTGATAAAGCTGAAATTCTAGTGAGAGAGACAGATAAGTAAAAGCTAAAGCAATAAATCAATAAATAATTACAAGTTGTGATAGTGATTTAAAGTGAAAAGGAGGAATTGTTTATATTGGATGTTCAGAAAAGGCTGGTCTGACATCCAAAGCAAGGGTGGGGTCAGCTATGTCAGGAGCTGGGAGAAAGCTTTCCAGACAAAGGAAATAGCAAATACAAAAGCCCAGAAATAAGAACAAGTGAGGCATGTTCTAGAAGTAGTCAAAGGTCTGTGAGCCTAGGAGAGAGTGCAGTGAGAGGAGGTAGAGCAGCAATCATGCGCCACATCATTTTGGGCTTTGTAGACTCTGGAAAGGAGTGCAATTTTACTCTGAGGTCAAAGGATTCCACTGAAGGCTTTTAGGCTCCAAATGGTATCATCTGGTTTATGTGTTCAAAAAATCATTCTTTTTTTTTTTTTGATGATTTATTTGAGAAAGAACAAAATAGAGCACGTGTGTGCACATGACAGGGCAGAGGGTGCTGCAGAAGCAGGGAGCTCCATCCTAGGACCCTGAGAACAGGACCCATGCTGAAGGCAGACACTTAACCAACTGAGCCACCCAGGTGCCCCACAAAGATCATTCTTATGGTTGTGCAAGGAACAGACTGTAAGCAAGCAAGCTGGGTAGAGGCCCATGGCAGGATTCCAGGCTAGAGATGGTACTGGCTTGGAGCAGAGGGTAGCAATAGACTTGAAGAACAATGGTCAGATTTTGGAGGCAGGATGAAAAGGATGTAGGAGCTAAAGGATAGGATGAATCAAGGGAATCTCTTTGGTTTGGTGTTTGAATTAAGTGAATATGGTGCCCTGTATTGTTCTGAGAAATCCCTAAAGAGATCTCTGTGTTGAGACACTCAGGAGATTGGTATTGAACATGCAAAGTTTGAGATGTCTATGTCTATTATATAAGATATAATTTAGGAAATGGGGGATATAGATATTTGAGCTGGATATAAGTATAAAGCTAATTTTATTCTATGATTGGCTTAAACTACACATATATACTGCATGGAGGGTTATGCTTGGTGATTCAATTCATTGATTTCTTTTTTTTTTAAGATTTTATTTATTTTAGAGACAGAAGGGGAGAGAAGGAGCATGGGGAGGGAAGGATATGGGAGAGGGACAGTGGAAGAGGGAGAGAATCTCAAGCAGATTCTCTGCTGAGTGGGGAGCCTGGTACAGCTCGATCTTATGCCCCCAAGATCATGACCCTGAGAGGATGACCTGAGCTGAAAACAGGAGTCCATCACTCAACCAACTGTGCCACCCAGGTGCCCCTACTTTTTTGATTTCTTAAAGAACTGACATAAATCTCAGAGCCCTTTCAGCAATTTTACATTTTTAATCGTATCCAAACACAAACCAATACCATTAAAAAATGTTGTTGTTTTTTTTCTGTTTCGTGACCTCTAATTTTTTTAGGGTACTAATTTTCTACTATAAAATAGGTTATATTTAGTTGCAGAAAGGGAAGAGGTCTATAATTTATAGAGCACTTGCTATAAAACAGGCAGGGACAACATAACATTTTCCCACAGATTCATAAGAGTAGTCTAATATTGTCTTCTTTATTGTTGTTGTTGCTGTTGTTCTCGCAGGTGAGGAAATGGAGGTTCTCAGTATTTAACTTGCTCAGTGACACATGGTTCAGATTAGAAGCCAACTTGCTTTTGGCACTAAAAGCCATGTCCCATCTTTAGAGAGGCTGTAAAGCACAGAGCTTCTCCTTCTGTTTCTCTTTTAGTTTCCATATTTCTTTGCACTGTTCTTACATTTCTTTTATTGCTCAACTCAGCTGAATTCAAGAAACACTTGGAGCACTCCCGACAGGTGTATTGCTGTTGACTGCATTTCTGGTGAGTGTGGAACATGTTCTGTTCCTCCCCTCCATCATTTGATAGTATCCTGCCATTGTCTCGGTTGCTTAATAAAAAGAAATTCCCAATATCCATTTCTTCTCAGAATGTCATAAATAGCTGCTATTGCCTTGGCAATTTTCTGGACCTCTGCATCCAGTGAGGATTGGCTGTTACCTAAACTGTTCATTTTCTCCTGGACGTAATCCACAGGAAACTAGATTCATTAACTCCAAGGCTTTGCTTAATGGAACAAACAACTTGATTTTCATCCTCTTTTCTCTTTGTGCTTCTGTAGTATGTTTTCTTACTATGTTTCTCATTCTGTGTCTCACCTTGAATTTCATTATTTTCTTTTTATTTTGTTTTTAAAATAATCCAATGGTCTTTCACAGTCTCAGTTTTCCCCCATGCATTTGTATTTTCTGTAGTAGTACTATTTGAATCTTAGCTTATTTATTTATTCATTCATTTAAACAAACTAATAGCCCTGGCACAGGACTGGATTGTTCTATTTCAGAAAGAAATTAGTAATTGTCATTAGGAGATATGCACATCTTAATTAGATACAGTCAAAGGAACTCCCACACTATTTTTCTTTCTTTTTTTTTTAAGATTTTGTTTATTTATTTGACACAGAGAGACAGATCGCAAGTAGGCAGAGAGGCAGGCAGAGAGAGAGGGGGAGAAGCAGGCTCCCTGCTGAGCAGAGAGCTCAATGCGGGGCTCAATCCCAGGACCCTGAAATCATGACCCAAGCCAAAGGCAGAGGCTTTAACCCACTGAGCCACCCAGGTGCCCCTCCCACACTGTTTTTCAATACCAACTCCTCTGCAGTGATTTCTATGGGTCAGTCACTGTTATAAGCTGTGAGCTATCACCTAAGCCTCCCAGCCACTCTCTGAGAATGGCTACTATTATTATCTGCACGTTACAAGTGAAGACATCACCAAGAAAATAGAAGAGGTCCTCAGAAGAGGAAATCTATGTTCACTTTCACACATGGAAATGGAATCAAACCCTAATCAGGACGTTAGTATCTATTTGGGGTATCATGTAATGGGAAAGGGGAAGAAACCAGGAAATGGGGTCTTTTACTGTGCAAAGATGTGGTGTGTTCCCAGGAGAAGAGAGCAGAGCTGCAGGTGGAAAGAACTGAAGAAGAGGGCATGACTTATCCTGTAAGCAGGAGAGGCAGGCTATGAGGGAAGACTGACCTCTTTGCGAAGGTAGATGTCTCTGGTGCCCTTCCTTTTGATACCAAAATAAAAAATTTTATGTTAGCTAGAAAATTATTCTTTCCCTGCTAGCACTCTAGTAGAGAAATTTGCAGATACCTGCACAGAATGATGTACTTGTCTGAAGAAACCAAAGAAAAACGGTGGCCTCAGGGAAGTGGACTGTGGGTCAGGGTACCAAGGAGTGATTGGCAGTACTGTTGGGTGGTCCCAATAGCAACAACTGTTGAGAAGCATTCTAGAGAAATGTAAGGCCAAACCTAGCTACCATATAGAATAGAGAATGCTAGGAATGGGGAAAAGAGGGAACTAGGAAACTCTTGTATTTCATAGCACATATTAATTATGTTTCAAGAAAAGAATACAAATATGATTTTATATTTAAGCTTATATAGTCATATGTAGTTTTATGACACCCTGATAGCATTTGCATATTAAAAATCACAAATCCATATTATAAATTACCTTGAACAAACAAGTTTTTGGTGAGAGTTACTGTTTCATCAATAGCAACATGGTTAAGTTCTATTTGAACCACATTGCACATGTGAACTAAAATCAAGTATTTGGAAAATTAAATATCAAATGAAATTAAGCCTATGCTGTAAGTGTAACTGAAGAATGCAAAACAAACTAACCTGATAATAATAAAGCTAATTGTCTTGCATAATTAAAGAGTAAGAATCATGGTGAATAAGAACTGTGACCAATCCAATGTAACATCATTGAGATACTGATGATAAAGGATACTTTCAGAAAGTAGGAGGAGTTTCAAGTATCTGCAACACGTAAGTAGTCAACACTTTGCAAAGCTGTTGAACAGCCAGTAGAATACTGATTTGGAGTCCTTGGTAATTCTAGAATCAGCATAATTTTGTTCATAAATTCCACATTTTAGGAATTCATAATAACTCACTCTCTGTAACAATTAGGAATGCTTTGGGCTGCATATTACAAAAAACTCCAGCTGAAACTGGCTGAAGCCATAAATAACAATATACTTTATGTAACAAAAGCTTGCATGCCTATGGTTTGGGGATCAGATCAGCTCCAAATTTTAGGGCACTTCGTTGATGGTTCTGTGATTCTCTAGGTCTTCCCAGGGGCACCAGACATCATGTCTTCAGGCCTCAGAATTAAAAGACAAGAAGCAAGGGTATGGCCAGGATGGTGAGAGAATTTCTCCCTCCTGCCTCTCTGCTTTTATCAGTGAGGAAAAAATCTTCCCTAGAAGCCTACCAAGAAGACTTCCTCTCATGTCTCATTGACCAGAACTGGGTCTTATGGCTAAGTAAGCTGCAAGGGAGACCAACAAGATGGATATATTGTTTTTTCCAACTTCTAGAAAGGGAAATGGGCAAGAAGGAATTTGAAAATGGCTATTGGTTAGTTCATTAATAAGTGTTGGTCATATTTTCTATGTTTGGAATCCATTACTTTGTCTGGTTTTCTTACAAAATGAAGTCAAGCCTCTTTATCATGGCACAGGTCTTCCACAAACAGCCCTCTGCCTGCCTCTTTAGTCTCATCCCCCACCCCCACCCAATCCCATCCCACAGACAACCTGGGTTTTGACCATTATGGGCTAATTGTAGTTCCTACACCACAGTATCCTGTCCTATATGTCTATGTCTTAGCTTTTCTTCTTTCCTTCCTTCCTTTTTTCTTTTTTTTTTCTTTTTTTTTTTTTTTTTTTTGTGAGAAAGAGAGGGAGACAGTGAATACTGGGGGAAGCGGGGGTGGTAGAGGGCAAGGGAGAAATAGACTCTCAAGCAGGCTCCACACCCAGCCCAGAACCCCACAAGGGGCTCCATCTCATGACCATGAGATCATGACCTGAACCAAAATCAAGTCAGACACTTAACCTTCTGAGCCACCCAGGCACCACTGTGTTAGCTTTTCTGTTCACCTCTTAGAGACACAATCTGTGAAGTATTTTCCAGCCTTCTCAATCACCTCAATCTCTCTTCAAAGTTCCCTCAGCCTCCTATACTCTGCTATAGCACTTGATCACATTCTTTTGATTCTGCTGGCTTACTTGCCAGTCTTCCTCACCAAACCCTGAAGGATTTTATCTTGTCATCTTTGCATAGCACCTTGCACAGCACCAAGCATGTAATAATAATGCCATAAAAACTTGAATGCATAAATGGACAGATGAAAGAATGAATCATTGGTCCTTACTCAATCCTCAGTGGCCTAATGTATAAATATCCCAGATGTAGGCATGGTTTTTTTCCTCTTTCTTTTTCCTTTGGCAGTTCTGCTGTGCTGCACATTTTTCTCTGGATGTTTATCTTACCTGTGTAACCCAGGACTAAGGGCCTGCTTTCCAGGTGGCTGCTTTGTCCATTGTCACTTGCTTGTAGGATTCTTCCTAAGCCTCAGGCTTAGTCTGACACCTTGCTGCATTTCCTCTCCTTGCATTGACAGAGGGTCCCTCTATGCTGTCTTCCTCCAATGCCAAGGCTACACAATCTCAACAAGCCTCAAAAACGCCCTGACCACTGAAGTAAGCCAGCCTCTAGCCTCCTCACTTTGTTACTGATTTTACTGATTATATTTTTCTCACTCTGTCCTCCCACGGGATAGAAGCACCTTGAGAAAATACTTTGTTTAAAAAAGTAGACTGGTTTCCTATTTGAAAATCTTTACCACTTTCAGAAAAGAAATCAAGAAAACTCATTGTTTCTAAGATCCTCACTGGTTTCTTTCTTGCCCGACTCAGTTAGTTATGTCTGGGATGAGGAGGTCAGTAGGAAACGTTTTACTCCTTTCTGCCTATTATTTAGTTATGGTTTTGAAAATGTTTTGTCTCAAGGAAAGAAGTAATACGACTCCTGCCAAATTTTCTCACTGATTTCAAATGTGCTTGAATATTAATATTCCCAGACTTCTGACCCAAAATGTACCACACATTGTGAACCTGCATTTGAATTTCTTGGTGCAGTGTATATGGGTAAGAGGTTGAGAGACTTTGTACTCAGGGCTCAGAATTAAGAATAAGCTGAAGGATTTTTCCATGGACAGGAACAGAAAGAGGGCACGAATGACAAGGGCATAAGCCTCTCTACTTTAACTTGAGTTTTCATAACTTGACTTTAATATGATTGAATAATTATAGAACATTCTACTTTATTGGATTAAGATTGGGTATTAGCATTAGTTGGAGCAAAATTGCTATGCTGGTTGCCTCCATCTTTGTTTAAATGGCTACGTGATAAGACAATGGAGGATGATGGTGTTAAGAGCATGTCTTTATTTATTTATTATTTTTTATTTAAATTCAATTAATTAACATATAATATATTACTTGTTTCAGGGGTACGGGTCTGTGATTCATCAGTTTAATATAACACCCAGTCCTCATTACAACATATACCCTTCCCAATGTCCATTACCAAGTTACCCCATCCCTCCATCCCCCCACCCCTCCAGCCACCGTTTGTTTGTTTCCTATGATTAAGAGTCTCTATGGTTTGTCTCCCTCTCTGGTTTCATCTTGTTTTATTTTTCCTTTCTTCCCCTATGACCTTCTGTTTTGTTTCTTAAATTCCATATATCAGAGAGATCATATGATATTGTCTCTGATTGACTTATTTTGCCTAGCATAATATCTTCTAGTTCCATCCACATTGTTGCAAATGGCAAGATTTCCTTTTTTGATGGCTGCATAATATTCCATTATATATATATATATATATATATATATATATATATATATACACACATATATATTTGTATATACATACATCCTCTTTATCCATTCATCTGTCCATGGACATATGGGCTCTTTCTATAGTTTGGCTTTCATGGACATGCTGCTATAAACATTGGGATACAGGTGTTCCTTTGGATCACTATGTTTGTATCTTTGGGGTAAAATCTCCAGTAGTGCAATTGCTGGGTTGTACAGTAGCTCTATTTTTAATGTCTTGAGGAAACTTCATACTGTTTTCCAGAGTGACTGCACCAGGTTGCATTCCCACCAACAATGTAGCTGGGTTCTCCTATCTCCACATCCTTGCCAACATCTGTCATTTCCAGATTTGTTAATTTTAGTCATTCTGACTGGTGTGAGGTGGTATCTCATTGTAGTTTTGATTTGGATTTCCCAAATGCCAAGTGATGTTGAGCATTTTTTAATGTGTCTATTGGCCATTTGGATGTCTTCTTTGCAGAAATGTCTGTTAATGTCTTCTGCCCATTTCTTGATTGGATTATTTGTTCTTTGTGTGTTGAGTTTGATAAGTTCTTTATAGATTTTGGATACTAGCCCTTTATCTGATATGTCATTTGCAAATATCTTCTCTCATTCTGTCAATTGTCTTTTTTTTTTGTTTTGTTTTGTTGACTATTTCCTTTGCTGTGCAAAAGTTTAATCTTGATGAAATCCCAATAGTTCATTTTTACCTTTGTTTCCCTTGCCTTTGGAGTTGTGTCTAGCAAGAAGTTGCTGTGGCTGCTTGTGTTTTCCTCTAGGATTTTGATGGATTCCTGCCTTACATTTAGGTCTTTCATTCATTTGGAGTCTATTTTTCTGTATGGTGTAAGGGAATGTCCAGTTTCATTCTTCTGCATTTGGCTGTGCAATGTTCCCAACACCATTTGTTGAAGAAACTGTCTTTTTTCCATTGGACATTCTTTCCTGCGTTGTCGAAGATTAGTTGACCATAGAGTTGAGGGTCCATTTCTGGGCTCTCTATTCTGTTCCATTGATCTATGTGTCTGTTTTTGTGCCAGTACCATACTGTCTTGATGATGACAGCTTTGCAATAGAGCTTGAAGTCTGTAATTGTGATGCCACCAGCTTTGGGTTTTGTTTTTTGTTTTTTTTTTTCAACATTCCTTTGGCTATTCAGTGTCTTTTCTGGTTCCATACACATTTTAGGATTATTTGTTCCAGTTCTATGAAAAGAAGTTGATGGTATTTTGATAGGGATTGCCCTGAATGTTTAGAATGCTCTATGTAGCACAGACATTTTAACAATATTTGTTCTTCCAATCCATGAGCATGGAAAGTTTTTCCATCTCTTTGTGTCTCCCTCATTTTCTTTCATGAGTATTCTATAGTTTTCAGAGTACAGATCCTTTTCCTCTTTGGTTAAGCTTATTTCTAGGTATCTTATGGTTTTGGGTGCAATTGTAAATGGGATCAACTCCTTAATTTCTCTTTCTTCTGTCTCATTGTTGGTGTATAGAAATGCAACTGACTTCTGTGTATTAATTTTATATCCTGCCACTTGACTGAATTCCTATATGAGTTCTAGCAATTTTGGAGAGCATGTCTTTACATAGGTACTGGGCTGATGGTATCTCTGATGATGACTGGAAAAAGAAAAGCAATTAGTGCTGCAGTGCAGTGGAACTGGTCCTCAGAACATATGTGGGAATTTTTAGTTGCCAAAGTAAGTGGCATGGGTAGAAGATTTATTGGCCATGAGTGGGTGGAGGCCAGAGATGCTGAATGCCCTGCAATGTGCAGAACAGACCCACAAAAGGAGAGTTAGCTTGCCCAGAATTTAAAATGCCTAAAGGTGTACTTCCCTGATCTACCCCGACCCAAGGATAGAAATGGAAGCTGGAGAAAAAGCAATACACTCAAAAAAGCCAAAAACTCATAAAGAAAAACCTTTATTGTTGACATTTTGAAGTCTAAAAATCTATTGCTTTCTAACCCTCTTTGTTTCAGTGAAGCCTAAGTTTGGTTTTGTTTTTTAATCTTTTGTTCACTCATGTATGGAAGGTTTCTTAGGGAGGCAAGTAAGAACAATTTTTAGCAGGACAGACAATGAAAGAGGAAATATTTCTCACCATTTGACCTATTACACATTTCCTTAACCAGAAGTGGGCTTTTTGGTATTTGTCAGTTCCCATCTCCACTTTGGCAACTTTTCGTTAACAAGGAAGCCAAGCTTGTACCAGAGGAACATGTTGACCAACTCATGCTTCTTTCAGATGTTATAAATAAAACTAGAAGTGTCTTTTTTTTTTAAAGATTTATATTTATTTATTTGTTAGAGAGAGAGAGAGAGAACGAGCACAGGCAGACAGAGGCAGAGGGAGAAGCAGGCTCCCCGCCGAGCAAGGAGCCCGATGTGGGACTCGATCCCAGGACACTGGGATCATGACCCGAGCCGAAGGCAGCCGCCCAACCAACTGAGCCACCCAGGCATCCCTAGAAGTGTCTTTAATTAGCCCACACTTTACAATAAAATTTAATACACTCAACACCACTTTTGTCTTTGGTACTTTTTTTTATACACCTTGTCTTGTGGCATCTGGCTGGCTCTGTCAGTAGAGCATGTGACTCTCAGGGTCATGAGTTTGAGCCCTATGTTGAGTGTGGAGCCTACATAAAACAAACAAACAAATCTCTTGCTGATGGAAAGTCAATGTCCATGTTGATTGTCCATTTTATTTTATTTTATTTTATTGTTAAAGATTCTATTTATGTATTTGACAGAGAGAGAGACAGCAAGAGAGGGAACACAAGCAGGGGGAGCAGGAGAGGGAGAAGCAGGCTCCTGCTGAGTGGGGAGCCCAATGTGGGGCTTGATCTCAGGACCCTGGGATCATGACCTGAGCTGAAGGCAGACGCTTGACTGAGTCACCCAGGCACCCCTTGATTGTCCATTTTAGAAGTTAAACTGTCTTTTCTCTGGTTGATTCTAAGATTTTCTCATTATTCTTAAGTTTCATCACTCTATCTTACAATTGTATTATATGTCAAAGAATGAATTTGTTTTTATTTATCTTGCTCCGAATAATGTATGTTTTTTCAGTCTGAGGTCTCATGTCATGATTCACTTCTAGAAATCTCTTTGCCATCTTCTCTTCCTACCCAGATCCTTTCATTCTATCTTCTACTTCTCTTAACTCTTCTCTCATGGTTTCTGTCTTTTTATTTCTCTATATTCTGGGTTATCTCCAGAGATATATCTTTCATTTTGCTAATTTTCTCTTATACTGTAACTAAACCATTATTTATCAAGTCTGTTGAGTTTTTTAAAGTGACTCTGTTGTGTCCTTTCTTTTTTTTAAAATTTAATTTAATTTAATTTTTGTGTTTGTGTTACAAAATTCATTGTTTATGCACTACACCCAGTGCTCCACGCAATATGTGCCCTCCTTAATACCCCCACCAGGCTCACCCAACCCCACAATGGTCCAATTTCTTTCAGCTTTAGGGATCTGTTCATTTAAAATTACATATATTCTGTCTCTTTAAACATTTAAAACATGTTTATTTTCAAGTCCCCTTCAGATTGCTTTGCTATTATCGCTGTGAGATCTCCCCTTTGTTAGGACTGGGGGTTCTCTTGTTTGCCACTAAGCTTTGTCACATAATTACTGCGCTTGAGTTCATCTTCCATAAGATTTATCTTTCCTAGCAGTTTCTCATGGGCCCAGGAGGACCCCTCAGGGCTGGTTTCACGTCACTTCTACTGAGGTTCCAAACTAACTAATGTGAATGGTGTGAATTTAGATCCTTTCACCTGAGCAAAGATTAGACTCTTCCATATGGATTATTTCTTCCTCATCCCCAGCCAGATGACTGTCTCTGGGGTATATCTAAGGACTATTGGTCACACAGCCATACAGTTCTTTCTCATCTTTTCTCTTTGGGTAGAAGATGGAGTTCTTGCTGTCTATAGGATCTGCATCTTACATCTTACGTCCCTGATGTATTAAAGTCCCAGTTATGGTATCTGGGGGCTCATGGGCTGTGCAGTTTTAACTGCTTCTTACTCTGAGCCTTAGAATCCCTTCTTCATTTATGTAACCTGGAGAGGTTTTATCCCCCCATAGTATTGAGCTTGGTTACATACTATTTTAAAATGTTTTATCAAGATTTCTGTGTATTTTTTGTTGTTCTTAGAAGGATAGAGGAATTTTGTCCTTCTACTTAGCCTACCATCTTAATTGGTAGGCTAGATGGTAGGCTAAGCACAAGGGCAAAATTAGGCCAGGCCATCTTTAGCTTAAAAGTGTTTTTTATCTTGGTACAGATTAGGTGTTCAAGAAATGGTTGTTATATAACTGTTATATAATTAATTGTTATATAATTAAAGTACATACTATAGGCGTTCAAATTGGGCAAGTTGAACCCTGTATAAAGTTGAACCCTGTATAAAAAAGCTTTAAATAAACATTATGGAAAACACATAGAGAAAGAAACTAATGCTGTTGTGGGTGGTGTGTCAAATTGCTTGCTCATAGTGGATTTTTTTTTTCTTTTTCACCACTAATTTACCTTTTAGGCATATCTGAGAAACTGATTCTTTATAGCTCTATAATTCAGAGACTGAGTCTTGGATTTTGGTCTCAGCAGATTCTGGGTTTAAATTCCCCATTCAAATGTTCAACTCACATAGTAGGTACTCAATACTCACTTGTGGAAGGAAGGAATGAAGGAATGAATTATCTTACTAACTGTCAGTTCCACCCAAGTAAAATATGGATAATTACAGTAACCACCTCATAGGGTTTTGAGAATTAAGTGAGTTCATGCATGTAAAGAATCTAGGATAGTGTATACCATAGGGTAAGAGCTCAACAAATGTTAACTGTTATGATTCCATAGAGTTACATGAAATGCATATTTCAGGGTCTTTGCATAAGAGGATTTAAATAATTATGTATTCACTTTACTTTTTTTTGTTTCCCCTGCTTCTTCCATTATCTAGATTTTATTTTGAAAAGATGTCTAGTCTTCATAGGGTCACACTCAGAGATGGCAATAGGATCCCAATTTGAACGCATAATTCTGTGATTTTCTACCAAACGAAATTTAAAAATAAAACCCATATTCTTATATATTAGTAACAATGGAATGGTTGATATCTAGGTAAGTATTTGCTACATTACTAGAAAAATTAAAGCAAGAAAGCAGAAGCTAAATAGAGGCCTAGCATCTTCACACCACTGGAAATACCATATTATGTTATTCTGAAGAAAAGAAAAGAAAAAGGCTTTCCTGATTTAATAGATATTAAAAACAAGGGAGAAGTAAAAACATAAATTTCCTTGAGTTCATTCTGATTTTCACCTATTACTTTTTTTTAAGGGAGTTAAAATATCTTAAAGAAAATTAGATCACCATATAGTTTTGTGCTATTATAGTCCTTTTAATATTCAGCTACAATTTATGTAATTTAAACTATAAATTTTAGAATTCTTTTGTTATTTCCCTGCTCGATAATAAATACAGAAAGTTATAGTGCCATCTTGTGAAAAAGATGCAGAATTGCATTGTATTAGCTCATCTGAATGCACTGACATAAGTGGGGAAAGGGATACTGAGTTAAAGAGTTGTGCATAATAAAGATCAGTTAGCATATTTCTGTTAACTCAGCTAGACTAAATGTTAAAAAAAATAGAATCTAGGTGGTTTCGCCATCCTCCCAGATTTTGCTGTAGCATGGATAATAGCCAGAAAGGAAAGGTTAACATACTGAATAGAAACCATGCAAGAGGAATTACCAAATTTCAAAACATTTTGATTCCAAAGGGAGAAGGGATGAGAGGAATAAATTATGCTGGATTCTTTGAATCGCAAAGCTATATATGTGATTGAACCAAAGATGTGCTAGATACAATTGAGAAGAGAAGGAATTGTTCTCAACCCTGGATAAATACTGCACTGTATACTCACTGGAGCCTATGCAAGACAGGGACACCCTTTACTTGTCATAGAAAAAGAATCCAGGGAGCTGACAGAGGTTGTTGTCACTTACAGAAATGAGTTATCCTCTACGAATGAAAGCTACTCCACAATATATATTTTAATTTGTTATAGAAAGAGCCAGAAAAGATTTGTTTGTAGGCTCAGTATGAAGCAGATTATAGCTAAGTTCAAGGCTCTTTGAGTGACCTGGTACAAGAGACAAAAGCTGCTACTTGCCTATTGATCCAAGAGCTCTCCCCTTGCCTGCTTATATGAGAACACCCCACATGCGTGCATGTTGAAACAGTCAGACCTGGTCATCAGGACACTACAGAGATCTGGGGAAGACACCGACATGGGGAATGGATTATATGGGCGGTTTAACAGGGGGCCTGAATGACAAGAACAAAGATTGTTCTTGTTAGGATAAGCCAAAAGAGAGAAAGAAAATTAACACGAGGAGCTAGAATCTGGGAGGCAGTAATGGTTGGGGGCAGGAGATGATTAAGTGATTAGGTGAAGGGATGGTAACAGCAGTTGAAATGGAATCACATTTTTGTAGTATCGTTTAGATGGCCAAAAGATAGCCATGCTGAAGAAAATACCAAGGACAAGGAAAAGATGAGAGAATAGTAACAACAAAAGGTCTTGTTCTGGGGGGGGGGGGGAGAAAAAATTGGATTATTTCCTTATGATCCTGTTCCTATTACCAATATTTTGAGTTCCTTAACTGATCTAAAGGTCCATGGGAGTTGCCAGCTAAATAATTTCATTGCCTCTACTCCCTCCTATATGTTTAAGGAAGTGGTCATGCACGTGCAGCGAGGCATGAAACTGAAGGAATTTTATTCCTAAAACCTGCTTTGAATTTTCTTGCCTTCGTGGATTTAACTTAGATCCTTTAATGCTATAATAATTTGGTTTCATACTGAATGTCCTTTGGGCTTTCATTGTCATTTTTTTTTTAAGGAGTTTTCCATGAGTTCAAAATAATCCTTTGGCAAAAGGCAATTCAATTATAGCAACAGCCTAAAAAGAACCCAGCATGATACAATTCTCTAGTGAGATCAGATTTCCTGCTAAACCCAGATGATTTTATAAAACCAAAATATGTATTTGCATTTTGAGACACTTGACTGAAAGGCTTGATCAGAACCTGAAGCATCAAATAAAAGTGAATCTCTTATCTATATAAAGGAAAAGCGAATTAAGAGTTTAAGAGACTCATCTAGGGCCGTAAGTTACCATGGCATAGCCACTTAACCAGGTTTGAAAGCACGTTGATTAGATACCAAATTTTCCCAGTACCCATCCACTCACAGGCAGAGAATATGTCCAGTTGCTTCCATATGATGATTTCCCATGCTGCAGGAATGGTTAACACACATTCCCAACCTTATCACAACAGTGTGTAGATTGTATGGTAACTAGTTTTATTTTAAATGGCACCATTCTCTGAAGACCTACCTGCTGATGCAACATCAAAATCATAGCTCCAACAGCTAATGGCAATGTGACCTTAACCTCTCTGTCTCAATTATATTCAACAGGCAAAATAAGGTGATATTAGTTCCCACTTCATAGACCTTTATGAGTATCACAGTTCTTGGCATCCTTTAAGCTCTCCATAAGTCTTAGCTATTATTATTATAATATATAAAGAATTAACATATAAATGTAATCTTATAGCATACACTACTAATGTTCATAAGGTAAGTTCACAGAATGTAGCAGTGTATGCCTGGAAAGTGGACTTTCCTAAAGAGTGACTGATGACCAAGGATGAGGAGTTAGAAGCCAAAATGAGGGAATTAGGTAAGGGTTTAAATGGAAAAATGGAAGAGTGTTGGGAAAATGCAGGGATGCTTTTATAGACATGGAGAGAATATTTGTTGTGAGTGGGTGTTCAGCAAGCATTTAGAGTAGGAGTTGATGGCAGAGGATTAGAGTAGAATCAGAAATATTGAAATGAACCAGGAGTGGTCTAAGGGAGGTTCCTGAGGAAGCAGCGCAGAGTAGAGGAATTTGGGGAGCCCCCTTCTTTCTCAGTTTCTCACCTATGTATCATTGTATCTATAAATCTTTATTGCTTGAACTTAATTATTTATGTTCCCATCTACCTTCATCGTTATCAAAATGGATCTCGCCTGGGAGCAACATGGATCTCACCTAAGAGCCTCTTAAAAAATACAGCATCTGGGCACCTGGGTGGCTCAGTGAGTTAAAGCCTCTGCCTTTGGCTCAGATCATGATCCCAGGGTCCTGGGATCAAGCCCCACATCAGGCTCTCTGCTCAGCAGGGAGCCTGCTTCCTCCTCTCTCTCTGCCTGCTTCTCTGCCTACTTGTGATCTCTGTCTGTCCAATAAGTAAATAAAATCTTTAAAAAAAAAAATACAGCATCTCCAGCCCCACCCCCGGCCTACTGCATTCACATCTTCATTTTTAACCAAGATGCCCAGGTGTTTCCTCTGCACATTATAGACTGAGACTTTCCTAGCCTTTAAGCTTCTAGTGTGGTGCTTGGTACTTAGTAATCCGTAATTTTACTTATTTATTGAGTGAATTAAGTTGAATCTATGGAGGCCACTAAATTGAGCTTCAGGTGAAGATGAGAAAAGTAATTTTTTAACCCAAGACCAAGCCTTGACCTAGAGCTAAACTTCTATAGGAATTATAGAAACTAAGAAAATCATTTGTGTTGGCCAAGGGCTAGAAGTAGGGTTCTACAAGAGGAAAGAGCAATGTGATTAAGGATTGGAGTGACTATGCAGCTAGCCCTGGGAAAGGAAGCCCTAGAAATAGCCCACAGAGACTCTGTGAGTATAGTTCCAGTCATGAACTTCTTCCACAGCAATGTGATGTGTTGTGTTCTGAAAAGAAATGGTGTCATATGTCCTATGCCAAGGGAGACTATATGTGAAAGTGGCAGAGGCCTGAGCAGGGGGACAGACAATCCCATCCTACCTCTGGGGAAGGTGGGGTTATCAGGGAGCTTTGTTTAAAGGACTGACTCAAGGATTTTAATTTGTAAAATGATCAAGTAGAAGAAGTGCTTACCCATTCTCCTGGACCACATTTTCAGATGCATGTAGAAATTGCTATTTAAAGAAGTAACAGATCATCTTCATTCTGTTTCTGGAGTTGTTCCTAACTCACTGGAGATGCTGATGATGATTCTGAAGTATTCACTCAGATGATGAATTTAAGATATTTATTTTCTAGGCTTCCTTTTTAAAAAATCATATCCCTGTATTTTCACTTAGCTTTGTGAGAACAATGACTTTTCATCCTTTCCCCTTACATATCATCTATTCCTAATTCTTGCTAACCTGTCTTCTCAATCTGTCTTATGTAAGGTTCTCCCTTCACATTTCTGAAGCCACTCCTCTGATGCAAATGTCTGAAACTGTCTACTCACTGGGAATTTGGCATCAAGGTTAGAACTCTGGAGTCAGGTGGAACTGGGCTTGGCCTTCTGCTTCATCCCTTGTTACATGTGTGACCTTAAATTTCTTAACCTCCCTGTTTCAGTTTCTTCATTTGTAAAATGGCAATACTGGTGGCATTTTCCTCATAGAATTGTTACATGGGAGTGCCTGGGTGGCTCTGACTCTTGGTTTCGGCTCAGGTCATGATCTCAGGGTCCTGGGATCTAGCCCTACATCATCACGCTCCTTGATCTTCAGGGAGTCTGCTTGAAGATTCTCTCCCTCTGCCCCCACTCCCAACAACTCACACTCACTCTCATTCTTTCTCTCTCTCTCTCTCTCTCAAATAAATAAATAAACTTTTTTAAAAAAAGGAATTGTTATATGGAAGTAAGATAGTGCTTGTGTGTAAATTAAATACTGGTGTTTAAGAGCACAGACCCTGGAGCTAGACTGCTTGGATAAATGTTTGCTACTAACTAGCTGTGTGTCCTTGAGCAAATTGTGTCACCTCTCTACAACTCAGTTTCCTTACTTGAAAATGGTAATAATGATGTGTTTACCTCATGTAGGTTTCATAAGAAATAAGTGAGCACAGTCCTTCATAGGGCCTGGTACATTTAAGTGCTATACATGTCTTTTAATTTAAAAATTACACACAAGATGAGCTTAGTAATTTTTTCCTACTGCCTGCTTTCAGTTTCATCACTGCCTCAATCCATTCCCATTGATCCCTTACAAGTCTTCCTGAAACATCCTTCTCAGCCTTAGTTGGAATGCTCTGACCACTAATAATGGGTAACTTGACCGCTAGTGGCTAAAACCATATATATCTACAGCTTACTTTACTGGTCATCTGGAAATAGGTGGGCCCAGAATTGATTCAACAGACCAATAATGTCCTCAAAGGCCCAATTTCTTTAATATTCCCACTCAACCATCCTCAGTGTTTGAGAAAGATCTTTCCTCATGGACCCAAGATTGCTGCTAAAGCTCTAAGCACCATATCCCTACACAAAAGAATTCACAACATGAGTTGAGCAAGGGGAACCAGATATAAAAGGAGATATCTTGTTTATCTTTCTCTTTAAGAAAATTCATTTTTCCAAAAGCTTCCAGTAGATTTCCATCATAGCTCATTGCTCAAACTTATGTTACATTGTCAAAGCTGGTGATCAATACCCATTAAAGCTTGGCAGACCAAAGGTTGGATGGGTGTGGTGAGACAGTTAAGTGTCTGCCATACTTTTATCATGTCGCTTTCCTACCTGGCTTCAAAACCTTTTTGTGCCATCTTATTGTCTATCCCAAAAGATCTAGCCTTCTCAGGTTCTAAGCCTCCTCTGCCATGTAGCCTTTGCATGTGCTCATCTCCATAGGCCTCCTCTGTAAGCCTATACTGGTGCCATGCTATCCTATCAGCCACTATCTAAACTGCCTTGTCTACTCTCCTTTCCCCATGTTTTATGGCCTGTGATCTGTTGATCAGTTCTCCCTCTTTCAGCCCCCATGACACATGTTTCCCTGCTCGTCTCTGCAGGTTAAAATCCAACCTTTCCTAAAAGGTCCCAGTCAAATGTCTTTTCTACTGAAACATTGTCTGACCACCCAAGGCAGAAAGACCTTTCCTTTCACATTCCTCATGCTGTTTTATATTACCTAAATGTTCTCTAACAGTTTAGCTATGGAAAAGGGCTATTTTTCACCTATATGTTATGTTGCTTTCAAATATGCTTAATAATTATAAAGCTGTATTTTAGGTGTTTATTATTTTCTAGACATGTAGGACATTGAGGACGTCATTATCTCAGCACACTAACATTTTAAAAATGTAAATATTGGGGCGCCTGGGTGGCTCCATGGGTTAAAGCCTCTGCCTTTGGCTTGGGTCATGATCCCAGGGTCCTGGGATTGAGCCCCGCATCGGGCTCTCTGTTCGGCAGGGAGCCTGCTTCCTCCTCTCTCTCTGCCTACTTGTGATCTCTGTCTGTCAAATAAATAAATAAAATCTTTTAAAAAAAGTGTAAATATTTCTTTTTATTTTATTTTTTTTTTAAAGATTTTATTTATTCATTTGACAGAGATCACAAGTAGGCAGAGAGGCAGGCAGAGACAGAGGGAAGAAGCAGGCTCCCAGCTGAGCAGAGAGCCCGACTCGGGGCCCAATTCCATGACACTGGGATCACGACCTGAGCCGAAGGCAGAGGCCTCAACCCACTGAGCCACCCAGGCGCCCCTAAATATTTCTTTTTAAAGTGTAAATATTTCCTTTTTCAAAGAGGAGTAAACTAAAGTTAAGTGAGATTTAGTAACTTGCCTTAAGGTCACCATGTTTTAAGTGGCTGTGTTTAAGACGAGATCGGGCATGTTCAGGGTGGTATGGCCATAGACAAGTGGCTGTATTTAAGTATTTATGTGGCCTGTGTTTTCAAACAGTATTCTATATGACTCCTTAATGTAGTTCTTTTCAAAGCAGTAAGTCCTCATTAGATTTTTATTTAAATGAACAAGAGTATTTGTCTAAGTTGCTAATAAAGATAGCCAGTCTGTGTAATATGTCCTCTGCATCACCATCTCTCCCCTTTAATTTTAAATCCCCAAAAGCAAAATTGTGTCTTTTGTGTGAGCTAAAATATCTGGATATCTACCTCAACCTTTCTCATTTTACATTAGCTATGTTATCTTTTATTTGTTCAACAACAACAAATGCCTGCATTAATTGAGCACATATGGCTCATGCTGTCAAGTAGTATGCTGAGTCACAATACATTTGGCTCCATCCAACCCCCTCAACAGAAAGTGGCTTAAATATGTTATGTTTGTTATTATCTCCCTTAACAATGATAGATGGTTGCAAGGCAGGTGTAGCAGCTTAATGATCTCAGATCCCAAGATTGGTATCTCTGCAATTCTCTTGTCATTTCTTCATGGTTGCAATATGGCTGCTGCAACTCCAGGCACTATATCCTCATACAGCTCACAGAAGATTTCCCAGATTTCTCTTTGTATTTCAATGGCTAGAATTGGATTACATGCCTATCCCTAGATCTCTAGTTCCATCTTCCCTAAGAACAAGAATCTCCCATTACCCGAAATAAATTAGGATTCTGCTAGTAAGAAAGAAGGGAAGGGACATGGTTTTGAGTCACCAACAAAAATGGTCTCCTTATGTAAGTAATACAGAGATGAATAAAAGAGCATGGTTCTTGTCCTGATGAAGCTGATTCCTAGCAAGGGAGACAGATACTAAATTTAAAAATAAAATAAAATAATACATTGTGCTGAGTGATAAATAGGAAATGAACAGGATCTGTGAAGTAAGCTGATACCTGCTGAAACAAAGTATTTCTGGAAAGACCCCCTCAGTGGAGGTGACACTTAAATTGAGACGAAAGAATGAGAATGAATCAGCCATATGCAGAGTAGAGAGGAGTGTGTGTATATTAATCATGTTCTTTATTTTCTGCATCTTAAATGTTTTGACATTTTGAGGGCTGTACAGGCACAGGAAAAGACTACCCCTCCCAAGGCTCGCCAGTTCTTAGAGGTAGCAAAGGGCCCAGCCAGGAGCATTCCTTTCGTATGCAAACCAACCTGCCTGAATCTGTACTCCTAAATACTGTACTTTATCTAGTTCTTGCACACCAAGCCAATGTTTCCCCTGCCCTAGATCATCCCAGGACAAGATTACCAGCCACCTCCTTATGGAGACCACCTCCATAGCTGCACTGATTCAAACTAACCAGTCCTCAACTGTATGCCCTGCCTCAATAAAGACTTGGATCTAGACTTTCCTCTCACTCCTATCTTCTGCCCTGACCAAAACCTAGCACTTCCCCCTTTGGCCCTGCATGGTGTGATATGTGTGCCTTTTTGTCTTGAGAAGTGTAGGTAATAAAAATCTTCTTTCAATGGCCTGGACTTTTCCATGGTGTCATTCAGTTACCTTCATAAATTAAGACCTGGGCACAGAACAGTGTGGAAGCAAGTTTGAAAACCCTTGGTGACCACTGGAGAAAATAAAAGAAAGCAAGCATGGCTAGCTTATTAGTTGGTATCATAAGACTGGAGAGAAGTGAAGACTTCTAGCAGTTCACCAAAGCCCATTCTTCTCTTCTTTTATGGCACTAGAATGTAGCCAGGAAATGACTATCCAACTGCATCACGTTTCCCAGTTTCCCTTCACTTAGGTGGGTCAATGCCTCAGGCAGTGGATGCACCTTCCTTATCCTCACTTTTCCTCTCTTCCACTAGCTACCTCTTCTTTGTGGCAGTGATTCAGCTTTGGACATTCCAGCACAACCCTCTGGGACACTTGTTCTCAAAGCATTGTCCCAGATCAGTAGCACCCACATTACTCAGTAACCGGTTAGAAATGCAGACTCTCTAATACTAACCCAGACCTACTGACTCAGAAACTCTGAGGACAGACCAAGCAACTTGTATTTTAGCAAGCCCTCCACATGATTCTGATGCATGCTCGAGTTTGAGCACCACTGGTTGTAGGAGAAAGAGGAGACACAAAATGAAGGAAACATGAGTTCCTAAACATGGCACTTGGAATAGAGCTGGATGTATGAATCTGGACCTTAGGAGAAAGTCTTGAGTGGGAGATTATCAATGTAGGATGATAACCAAAACCACAGGAAAGGGTAAGATAACCCAGGGAGAGATTTAGAGAAAGAAAAAAGAAGAGGGACCTAGGAATGCATAGGTCCAATATTTAGGAGGTAAGAAGATGAGTTGCCTGGAAAGGAGTCTAAGACATGGAGACTAGAGAGCCAGAAGGCAAGCTAAAAGTGTAATGTCATGGAAGTCAAGAGGGAAGGATGTTTCAATGGGAGTTGGGGCCTCCTCTTCTCAGTGCAAAATTTTTCCCCTCCCCACACTGTAGCAGGGATGAATTGTTGGAGAACTGGCCCCCAGCTCAACGGTCTGGTCACACGGAATCAAAAGTTGTCCCACCCCCTTGCCAACATTTTGTACAAAAATGAATGTGAGGCTCAGCTCTGGTCAGTGAGATGCAAGAAGTGTTCTAGAGTAGATGTCTGTGAAAATTCTTCCTTGCTCTTAAGAGAGAACAACAGAAAGCTAGTGTCTGCCTTCCCCACTGGATGTTAATGATATAACCTGATTGCTACTGGCAGGCATTTTATGACCATGAAGGGACCATGTGGCTATCATTTTAAGGCTATAAGTATTCTCATTTGTAAAATGGGAATAATGCTAAAACCTACTTCACAGAGGTTGAAGCTGGCATTTTGGACACCCATGCAAAGCAATGAAAAGAAAAAGTCCTTGGTGACGCAGTTGAGCTGCTGATCCACCAAAGGAAACTTGCTGTTTCTGTGAACTAATACATTCCCCTGTTGTTTTGTCAGTTTAATTTAGGATTTCTGTTACTTGTAGCTGGAAGCAGTTTATCTGATACAGTGATGTATGAAGGCTATTTCTATTTTTAATTGTCAGAAAGTCACCGATTTATTACAAATTCTTAAGAAAGATTATTTGTATGAAGTATTGTTCAACGAATATTGTAAAGCACTTTCCTAATAAAATGGAATCAACAACCTAATCTTATAAGACAACAAAAAAGATCAGCTTAGAAATAATGGATTAAGCATTTTACTTATCTGAGAATGAATATATATTTCCTATTAATGTATCCTTCCACAATTCAAGTCACATTTTAATATTAAAACCTCACTGAAACTAATTTTTTGAGCTCTCATTTGGCATAAAAGATGCAAATATTGAAAGTCTATGTCTTATCCTTCCTTCAACCTTGAGTAATTGTAGGGATTGAAAATTGGGTCTATGGAAAGACCATCCTGAATATTAAATATGCAAAATACTATAAACCAGAAAGTCAATGGTTTGACTAGTTGAAATATTGATATCTTAATTTCATTTAGAAAATTGATCTATTAAAGCACAATGAAGCTTATTACTTCAGACTAATCTTATTTACTAGTGGAAGACTGAGGTTTTAGAAAGAATGTGAATCTAGAAATCAGGAGCTTTTTGTATTAGTTCTAGCCCTTCTATTGGTTATTGGTTTCAGGTACATAATTAACCTCTCATTGCCTTATCTAGGAAAGTGAGGAGGGGTTGATCTCTCATATAAAGCTCTTCCAGATATATAATTCCATAATTTAAATTACACCTTTAGTTTTGAAAGTAAAGTAACTAAAGACACTTTTTAAATAAACATGTTATATGAAATATACTTTATTTCTAATTCCAAATTGATGATTGCTTTCAATTCATAATTGATCATTATTCCAACATTCTTATTTGGAATTATTTTCTAGAAGCAGGTAGGAAGCTCCCACATAGGTGAGTTTTAATTAAAATGTCCATGTACCATGCACCAGAAAGACACATTTTCAAGAGAGGTGCAAATAGATGGTTGCAATGAAAAGGGACCATTTCCTCTTTGCAGTGGTTAGAAACAGGATTAAAATTAAGCGTGATTCATAAGCCAGTAATGTATTCGGTAAATCATGAAATTATCACGAACAATATTCTTATTAAAAATGCCACTGTCGGGGCGCCTGGGTGGCTCAGTGGGTTAAAGCCTCTGCCTTCGGCTCAGGTCATGGTCCCAGGGTCCTGGGATGGAGCCCGAATCAGGCTCTCTGCTCAGCAGGGAGCCTGCTTCCCCCTCTCTCTCCACCTGCCTCTCTGCCTACTTGTGATCTCTGTCTGTCAAATAAATTTAAAAAAAAAAATCCTTCCTTTAAAAAAAAAATGCCACTGTCAACATTCTCCGTTATAAATGTGGTAAGTGCTGCATCAGCAGGATTAGTTGTGTGATGTGAAAAGGTTTTAGTGTCTGGTATGTACTACATTGTCTTCTATGACAAACATATTTCATTGGTCCACTGACCAAAGTCAGCAATAGTCAGTGACTATTAGCAGCAATGATGACTTTCTATATATATATATTCCCCTGTATTAGTCAACAAATGTTATATTTACATTGATCTACTGTTAGTTCCTTTTGTTTCTCTCTTTGCTACCCACCCCTCAACAAAAGATGTGTCTATTACTACTAATTTAGGGGATTTTCTTAGCAAGTTCACAATCTTCTCTAATTTTAAAAGGCAGTAGTATTTAACCTTTGGCTTGATAAATATGATTCAATTGAGTTAAACTGCTGTTCTTCTGGAACTTAAAAGTAAAATGCCAATATAAATATGTGGTAATTATCACTAGAACTGTTCATTTTTAACTATTAAATTCAAACAAAGAGCAATTGCTGTTTGTTCATGCAAAACAAACAGTGCCTACTTCAGATCTGTGTGATTAATCTGCTTCCCTGTGTGCAGATTTAGGAGGAAACACCGCCTCGGGCTCAGCACACACATCTATGAAATGGAAAAAGCTTTGCTGTCCCAGTCAACTGTTAAGGTTTTCCCAAAGCAGGGGTTTGGTGGTAAACAACTCGGTATCAGCTGGGGGAAGGGAGACTGAATCTCAGGGAACAAGGCAGCACAAACAAGGGATGGCAGGGGCAGCCCAGTTCTAGAACAAGTGTGGGAACCAAAAGCAATGCTTTGCTCCTGGGGAGAGAGTGGGCAAATAGGTAAGAAATGGAGGGATGTACACAGAAGGAACTATTATGAGTTACAGTGTCAGATCATACGAGAAACTGCATGCAAAACAAATATAATGAGGAAGGAGAAACTTTTTAAACCAAAACTGCTGGCAGGAGCACTGGGGTATGAGGGCCAGACACATGTCCCCAGGGCTGTGCTCAACAGGTTAGGTCACCAGGGTGGACACCAAGGAGTGAAATGGACACCTAGAGGAAGATAGAAGGCTGTGTTGGAGACCTCCAGGCTCCTTGAGCCTTCCAACTTGAATAAAAATCCACATAAAATTGCAAAATATTTTACTTGGCTGGATTTCTTGTAGGAACTGGTGTAAAGGCCAAGAAGGGTGTTTGGGACATAATGAAACAAAGATGAAAGCCCTCCCAGAGGATTTGAGGGCAATGAGCTGTGGACAGGAATTTCTCTTGGGTCTGAGGGGAAAGTGGGCCCCAGGTAACCTGGGGTAACACAAAAGAAGGGAAATGGTAACTATCTATTGTATTTTAGGCACTGGCTAGGTCCTTTAGGTCATTAGTGTCACCAAGTCATGGAAGGGCAGGCTGGACCCAATCCCCTGGGGAATAGAGTTGGCAGGAACAAGATAATGGGAAGATCCCTACTGCTGACAGGAGACATTGCTGAGCTTCCATGGGAAAACCGGGCACTGACCAACATAGTTAAGGTAGCATGTGTATAAGCAGGTGTCTGTGTATGGGAGATGTTGGCTAGGACACAGGAATCCTAGAAACTTAAGCAGAAGAAGTCAGAGAGGCAGCCTACCCCCCAGTTGTTTATGGGGTTCTCCTAGGTGAATTCATGGGCTCACTTAGCAACTCTGGCTTAGGCTTGAATATTTTCACACCCCAGTGATTCCTTGGATGAGGAAGTTGATAGTCAGATTCAATATCTTCTCATTTAACTTTGAGGCAGGGCAGAGCAGACTCCAGATGCAGGGGGCCATCAAGACCATCTGGAAAGAGGACAGAGATTGACATCAATATAGACCAATTTTGATTTCTTTTTTTAATTAACATATAATGTATTATTAGCCCTAGGGGTACAGGTTTGTGAATCATCTGGCTTACACACTTCACAGCACCCACCATAGCACATATCCTCCCCAATGTCTATAACCCAACCACCCCGTCCCTACCCCACCTCCTCCTGGCAACCCTCTATTTATTTTGTGAGACTAAGAGTCTCTTATGGTTTGTCTCCCTCCAGATCCCATCTTGTTTCATTTTTTCCTTCTCAATTCTCCAAGCCCCCTACTTTGCCTCTCAAATTCCTCATATCAGGGAGATCATATGATAATTGTCTTTCTCTGATTGACTTATTTTGCTCAAAATAATACCCTCTAGTTCCATCCACAGCATTGCAAATGGCAAGATTTCATTTCTTTTGATGGCTGCATAGTATTCCATTGTATATATATACACCACCTCTTCTTCTTTTTTTTTTAAAAGAGAGGGTTTTTTTTTAAGATTTTATTTATTTATTTGAAAGACAGAGATCACACAAGTAGGCAGAGAGAGGAGGGGAGAAGCAGGCTCCCTGCTGAGCAGAGAGCCCGATGCGGGACTCGATCCCAGGACCCTAGGATTATGACCAGAGCCAAAGGCAGCAGCTTAACCCACTGAGCCACCCAGGCATCCCTACACCACCTCTTCTTTATCCATTCATTTGTTGATGGACATCTAGGTTCTTTCCATAGTTTGGCTATTGCGGACATTACTGCTATAAACATTCAGGTGCATGTGCTGCTTCGGATCACTACACTTGTATCTTTAGGGTGAAAACCCAGTGGTGTGACTACTAGGTCGTGTGGGGTAGCACTATTTTCAACTTTTTGAGGAAACTCCATGCTGTTTTCCAGAGTGGCTGCAGCAGCTTGCATTCCCACCAACAGTGTGGGAGGGTTCCTCTTTTCCCACATCCTCACAGTGTCTGTCATTTCCTGACTTGTTAATTTTAGCCATTCTGATTGGTGTTAGGTGGTATCTCATTGTGGCTTTGATTTGTATTTCCCTGATGCCCAGTGATGTTGAGCACTTTTTCATGAGTCTGTTGGCCATCTGGATGTCTTCTTGGCAGAAATGTCTGTTCAGTCCTCTGCCCATTTCTGATTGGATTATTTGTTCTTTGGGTGTTGAGTTTAAGAATTTCTTTACAGATTTTGGATACACGCCCTTTAACTGATTTTCTCCCATTCTGTCAATTTTCTTTCGGTTTTGTTGACTGTTTCCTTTGCTGTGCAAAACCTTTTGATCTTGATGAAGTCCCGAGAGTTCATTTTTGCCCTTGCTTTCCTTGCCTTTGGTGATGTTTCCTAGAAGTTGCTGCGGCTGAGGTCGAAGAGGTTGCTGCCTGTGTTCTCTTCAAGGATTTTGATGGATTCCTTTCTCACATTGAGGTCTTTCATTCATTTTGAGTCCATTTTTCTATGTGGTGTAAGGAAATGGCCCAGTTTCATTTTTCTGGATGTGGCTGTCCAATTTTCCCAACACCATTTGTTGAAGAGACCATCTTTTTTCCATTGGACATTCTTTCCTGCTTTGTCAAAGATTAGTTGACCATAGACTTGAAGGTCTATTTCTGGGCTCTCTATTCTGTTCCATTGATCTATGTGTCCATTTCTGTGCCAGCACCAACTGCCTTGATGATGACAGCTTTGTAATAAAGCTTGAAGACTGGAATTGTGATGCCACCAACTTTGGTTTTCTTATTCAACATTCCTCTGGCTATTTCTGGTTCCTTATAAATTTTAAGATTATTTGTTCCATTTCTTTGAAAAAAATTGATGGTATTTTTATAGGGATTGCATTAAATGTGTAAAATACTCTAGGTAGCATAGACATTTTCACAATATTTGTTCTTCCAATCCATGAGCATGGAACATTTTTTCCATTTCTATATGTTGTCCTCAATTTCTTTCATGAGTACTTTATAGTTCTCTGAGTACAGATTCTTTGCCTCTTTGGTTAGGTTTATTCTGAGATATCTTATGGTTTTGGGTGCAATTGTAAATGGGATTGACTCCTTAATTTCTTTTTCTTCTGTCTCCTTGTTGGTGTATAGAACTGCAACTGATATCTGTGCATTGATTTTATACCCTGACACTTTACTGAATACCTGTATGAGTTCTAGCAGTTTTGGAGTGGAGTCTTTTGTATTTTCTACATAAAGTACCCTATCATCTGTGAAGAGTGAGAGTTTGACTTCTTTGCCAATTTGGATGCCTTTAATTTCTTTTTGTTGTCTGATTGCTGAGGCTAGGACTTCTAATACTATGTTGAATAGCAGTGGTGATAGTGGACATCCCTGCCATGTTCCTGACCTTAGGGGAAAAGTTCTTAGTTTTTCCCCATTGAGAATGATATTCACTATGGGTTTTTCATAGATGGCTTTGATAATATTGAGGTATGTGCCTTCTATCCCTACACTTTGAAGAGTTTTGATCAAGAAAGGGCACTGTACTTTGTCAAATGCTTTTCAGCATCGATTGAGAGTATCATATGGTTCCTGTTCTTTCTTAATGTAGTGTATCACATTGATTGATTTGTGGATGTTGAACCAACCTTGCAGCCCTGGAATAAATCCTACTTGGTTGTGGTGAATAATCCTTTTAATGTACTGTTGGATCCTGTTGGCTAGTATTTTGGTGAGAATTTTCACATCTGTACTCATCAAGGTTATTGGTCTTAATTCTCCTTTTTTTTTTTTTAAGATTTTATTTATTTATTTGACAGACAGAGATCACAAGTAGGCAGAGAGGCAGAGAAAGAGAGGAGGAAGCAGGCTGTCCACAGAGCAGAGAGCCCCATATGGGGCTTGATCCCACGACCCTGGGATCATGACCCGAGCCAAAGGCAGCGGCTTTAACTCACTGAGCCACCCAGGCGCCCCTTAATTCTCCTTTTTGCTGGGGTCTTTGTCTGGTTTTGGGATCAAGGTAATGTTGGCCTCATAAAATGAGTTTGGAAGTTTTCCTTCCATTTCTATTTTTTGGAACAGTTTCAGAAGAATAGCTACTAATTGTTCTTTAAATGTTTGGTAGAACTTCTCCAGGAAGGCATCTGGCCCTGGGCTCCTGTTTTTTGTGAGATTTTCGATGACTGCTTCAATCTCTTTCCTGGTTATGGGTCTGTTCAGGTTCTCTATTACTTCCTGGTTCAGCTTTGGTAGTTTATACATCTCTAGGAATGCATCCATTTCTTACAGATTGTCAAATTTGCTGGCATATAGTTGCTCATAATATGCTCTTATAATTGTTTGTATTTCTTTGGTGTTGGTTGTGATCTCTCCTCTTTCATTCATGATTTTATTAATTTGGGTCCTTTTTCTTTTCTTTTTGATAAGTCTGGCCAGGTTTATCAATCTTATTAATTCTTTCAAAAAACCAGCTCCTAGTTTCGTTGATTTGTCCTATTGTGTTTTGTTTGTTTGTTTCTATTTCATTGATTTCCATTCTGATCTTTATGATTTCTCTTCTCCTGCTGGCTTTAGGCTTTCTTTGCTGTTCTTTCTCCAGCTCCTTTATGTGTAGGGTTAGGTTGAGTATTTGAGACCTTTCTTGTTTCTTGAGAAAGGCTTGTGTCACTATATATTTTCCTCTCAGGACCGTCTTTGCTGTGTCCCACAGATTTTGAACCATTGTGTTTTCATTATCATTTGTTTCCATGAATTTTTTTCAATTCTTCTTTAATTTCCTGGTTGACCCATTCATTCTTTAGTAGGTTGCTCTCCAGCCTCCATGTTTTTGGGTTCTTTCCAACTTTCCTCCTGTGATTGAGTTCTAGCTTCAGAGCATTGTGGTCTGAAAATATACAGGGAATGATCCCAATCTTTTGTTACCAATTGAGACCAGATTTGTGACCCAGGATATGATCTATTCTGGAAAATGTCCCATGTGCAGTAGAGAAGAATGTGTATTCTGTTGCTTTGGAATGGAATGTTCTGAATATATCTGCAATGTCCATCTGGTCTAGTGCGTCATTTAAGGCCTTTATTTCCTTGTTGATCTTTTGCTTGGATGATCTGTCCATTTCAGTGAGGGAGGCATTAAAGTCCCCTACTATTATTGTATTATTGTCAATGTGTTTCTTTGATTTTGTTATTAATTGGTTTATATTGTTATTAATTGGTTATATATAGTTTATATAGTTGATTTATATAGTTTATATAGGTATATATAGTTAAAATATAGATATTTTAAAATGTTTCATCTTCTTGTTGGACAGACCCTTTGAGTATATAGTGTCCTTCCTCATCTCTTATTATAATCTTTGGCTTAAAATCTAATTGATCTGATATAAGGATTGCCACCCCACCTTTCTTTTGATGTCCATTAGCATGGTAAATTGTTTTCTAGCCCCTACTTTAAATCTGGAGGGTCTTTATGTCTAAAATGAGTTTCTTGTAGACAGCATATCAATGGGTCTTTTTTAAAAATCCATTCTGATACCCTGTGTGTTTTGATTGGGACATTTAGTCCATTTACATTCAGGGTTACTATTAAAAGATGAATTTAGTGCCATTGTATTGCCTGTAAGTTGACTGTTACCTTATATTGTTTCTGTTCCTTTCTGGTCTACTACTTTTAGGCTCTCTCTTTGCTTAGAGGATCCCTTTCAATATTTCCTGTTGAGCTGGTTTGGTGTTTACAAATTTTTAGTTTTTGTTTGTCCTGGAAGCTTTTTTTCTCTCCTTCTATTTTCAATGATAGCCTAGCTGGATACAGTATTCTTGGCTGCATGTTTTTCTCATTTAGTGTTCTGAATATATCATACCAGTTCTTTCTGCCCTGCCAGGTCTCTGTGGATAAGTCTGCTGCCAATCTAATATTTTTACCATTGTATGTTACAGACTTCTTATCCCAGGCTGCTTTCAGGATTTTCTCTTTGTCACTAAGACTTGTAAGTTTTACTATTAGATGATGGGGTATGGACCTATTTTTCTTTATTTTGAGGGGGTTTCTCTGTGCCTCCTGGATTTTGATGCTTGTTCCCGTTGCCATATTAGGGAAATTCTCTATAATAATTCTCTCTAATATACCTTCTGCCCCCTCTCTCTTTCTGCTTCTTCTGAAATCCCAATAATTCTCATGTTGTTTTGTCTTATGGTATGACTTATCTCTCAAATTCTCCTCTCGTGGTCTAGTAGTTGTTTGTCTCTCTTTTGCTTAGCTTCTTTATTCTCCATCATTTGGTCTTCTTTATCACTAATTCTCTCTATGTCTCATTTATACTAGCAGTAATAGCTTCCATTTTTAATTGCACGTCATTAATAGCTTTTCTTATTTCAGCTTGGTTAGATTTTAGTTCTTTTATTTCTCCAGAAAGGGCTTTTATTTCTCCAGATAGTGTTTCTCTAATATCTTCCATGTCTTTTTTGAGCCCAGCTAGCACCTTGAGAATCATCATTCTGAGCTCTATTTCTGACATATTACCAATGTCCATATTGATTAGGTCCCTAGCTGTTGGTACTGCCTCTTGTTCTTTTTTTTTTTTTTTTTTTTTTTTTTTTGTGGTGAGTTTTTCTGTCTTGTCATTTTATCCAGATAAGAATATATGAACAAGAGAATAAAATACTGAAGGGGTGGCAAAGACCCCAGAAAAATGTATGCTCACCAAATCAGAAGAGGCCCAAAACTGGATGGAGAAGAAAGGGGGAAAAATAAATAAAAATAAATAAGTAAATATATTTTTAGACTGGTGAATAGAACAGAGCCCCCCACTTGATTTTGGATATATTTTGGTATCTTAGATGAAACCACCTCCCAAAATTTTAAAGAAAAAAAAACCTATATATATATACACAAAAATAAGGGTAAACACAATAAAGAGATGGAATATGAATGTAAAGATGAAATTTTAAAAAAATTCTAAAAAGTGATTTGATAAGATAAGTTGGTTGGAAAAAGAAAGAAAACAAGTGGAGAGAATTTGCTCAGGCCAGAGACTAGAACAAAGCCCTATGCTAGATTTAGGATTTATTTTGATCTATTAGAATCTATTAGAAGAAATTAGATCTATTAGAAGAAGTTGTATCTCAAAATCTTTTAGAAGAAAAAACCCTATATGTATACTAAAAATAAACTTAGATACAATGAAGTATAAAATATGACTACAATATGAAGATTTAAAAACATTTTTTAAAGAAAGGTATTGTCAAGATAAACTCATTAAAAATGTTAAAAGAATAAAGAAAGTTTAAAAAATTAGAATAAGAAAAAATAATATTAAAAATTTTTAATTAACTTTGCAAGACTAAAGAGTCCTGGAGAGAAAGCCATGAATTCCATGCTTTGCTTTTTCCCTCCTCTGGAAATTCAGTGTGTAAAATAGCATCTCTACTGTTGGGATCTTACATTTGATTTGAAGAGAAAGAATGTATACATGAAAAATAAACAATACAAGCGACCATGTGATAAGTGGTGCTAGACAGGTTTAGAGAAGAGTAGGGGCAATCTAGGATGGTTAAGGAGGGTTTCACCATATTGTGATTTAAGCTGTGCCTGCAGGGAAAAGAAGGATGTAGGCAATCAAAAGGAAGGTACAGGGTAAAGGTGAATAGAGGAGTACACAGAGTAGTGCCAACTTTCTTGGAAAACAATAAATAAATAGACCAGTTTACCAGGAACAAAATCTGTTGAGAAGTAGTCATAAAAACGGGTGGTGGATGAAACAAGTATGTGAATGATGAGTCTTAAGTTTCACTTTGTAGGTTGTGGAAAAACTTTGAAAAAGCATTTTTTTGGAGGAAAATAGATGCTTTTGTGAAATTAATCTTATGGTAGTGACATTAGAAGCAGTGAAAAGTACTTCTACTTCATCACCCTGAAATGCCCACTATAGCTAGTTCTTTAGTGTGTCTGATTTACCATAGTTAATCAGTACAATCCTGTAGAGACTTGGAAATGTCAACTGACTATCATTCTCTAAACTTGAACCCGTGTAGGCTACTATAACAGAATATCATAGACTGGATGGCTTATGGACAACAGACACTTATTTATTGCAATTCTAGAGGATGGGAAGTCCAAAATCAAGGTGTTGGAAGAGTCAGTGTCTGGTGAGCACCTGCTTCCTGGTGTATAGACAACACTTTCTTTTTTTTTTTTTTAAAGATTTTATTTATTTATTTGACAGAGAGAGATCACAAGTAGACAGAAAGGCAGGCAGAGAGAGAGGAGGAAGCAGGCTCCCTGCCAAGCAGAGAGCCTGATGCGGGACTCGATCCCAGGACCCTGAGATCATGACCTGAGCCGAAGGCAGAGGCTTAACCCACTGAGCCACCCAGGTGCCCTAGACAACACTTTCTTGATGTGTCTTCACATAGTGAAAGGGAAGAAAATGCTCCCTGGAGTCTCTTTTATATGGGAACTAATCCCATTCATGAGGTTTCTGTTTTCATGATCTAGTCACCACCCAAAGGCTCCCCCTCCAAATACCATCACATTGGAGATTAGAATTAAACTTATGAATTTTGAGTCCACAAACTCTCAGTCCATAACAACTACCACCCAATTTGGGGAGTTTTCTATCCTGCGTAGCATCATGCCAGTACACTGAATGATAAGGTATATCAAAATTAGCAAAAAAAATGCTGAATTTGGGCTTTAAATTTTTTAATCCAGCAGGGCCTTGCAAACAGATTCCAAAGACAAAGAGTAGACTTTAATAGTGAAGGAAATTGAAGCCTCAACCAATTGAATGTGGCAATCATGAGCCATTTTGAGTGAGAGTTGGCAAATATTTTCCCAACTGTCAATTCTAAGAAACGTGCAAACAGATTCTGTGTAAGTGAATGCAGAAGTGAACCTGTGTCTCTGTTAAGCCACACAGAAATTAAATAAGCTGATTTTAAATGTCTAAAGGGAACTTAAACCACCTGCTAAGTTGTAGAATTTAATTTGCAAGATGAATACTTGGCAATGTGACACTTCTTTCATAGCTTCATTTGCTGTTTTAATAAAAATGTTCACAATGCTTTAGTTCCATCTGTTAGAGAGAATGAAAACAGCTAACTGCTATTCAAACAACAAAAAATACAGCTTTCTAGAAAACTATATCTAGGGCCGCCAAAATGTAAAGAGGTATTTATAAATTTCAGACTTCTGCCTGACTTCTAAAAAATGTTGTCGTAATTGCACTGCATCTTGGAGTCAATGTATAAATAATTTATGCAAAAATTTAAAATTTAAATTATTCTCCTACACTCCAAATGCAAACAAATGCTTTCAAAGTTACCATAACCATGAATCTTACTGCAGCAGGCTACAGATTTTCATTATAACAATTTGTAAGCAAATATTTGGTTATTTTTATAAGCCACAAATCTGGCTGAAGGAGAAAATGATATGTAATAAATAAAAACTATGCAAACCACAAAGTATGTTTGCTGTTACATTTCCAGATTGGAGATAACAATAAGCTGTAGTATGACAGCCTCTCTCCTTTATTGATTGAATTTCCATAGCTTTTTTCCTCAGAATAGATCAAAATTTTATAACTTTCAGTAAGAATTATTTCTCAAGCACTAACACCAGTGCTTACCACTGTGTTGGCATGTGTTGGGCACAAACTATGTGTTTATTGAGTCAAAGAAGTATAACAGTAGTCAACATTATATCAGAGGAAGGCAGTGAGAGGAGAGCCAGAGATGGGAACAAACTAGAAGAAAAAGAGGAAGAAGAGCCTTTCTAGTGCTCTGTCCCGTGGAATTACCTAGGACATTAGTTTCAGTTTGTGTGAGATTGAGATACTGTGTAAAATTAAACAGTTTTCAGGGAGGAGAAATAAGGTTGACAGTAACATATTAGGAGTCTGTAGAATGTTCTCTTGTCTTTCCCGTGCTGTCTCCTCCCATAAGGAAGCTCTGTACTTACCCTTGCTGTAGACAAGCAGAGCTGTAAGCGTCTCATGTTGCGATTCAACCTTATATTTGATTCAAGATGTCTTCTCTCAGTTCAAAAGATATTGAGAGTTAAACTCTTTGAATACTAGTTTTAGATGTTTGAGTTTAAGCCTAGATACTTTAAGGTGAAGAAACTGAGAACCATTAAGCTAAATAACCAGCTAATTACCCATTGAGCAGGAAATAGTTACAGTATTTCCTTAAGATCATCCTGTGGGGGCACCTGGGTGGCTCAGTTGGTTAAGCACCTATTTTTGGCTCAAGTCATGATCTCAGGGTCCTAGGATTGAACTGGATTCTATGCTCAGTGGGGAGTTTCCTTGTCCCTCTCTTTCTCCTTCTGCCCCTCCCTCCACTAGTGCTCTCTCTCTTAAATAAATAAATAAAATTTTAAAAATATCATCTTGAATTCTACATAAAGTTCAAATAAGAAGAAAATGAATAACAAATAAATTTACTCTTTTACCTAGTCATTTTATAACAAAAAATAAAACTTATTTCTCATTGCCAATTTTAAGATAGGCTGCAAACACCTAAAGGAAAGATACCTATGCAAAGAGAGTTACTAGTTTCAGTATATTTGATGGTTGGAGCCTGGACTTGGGAACCAGGTTTTAATCACTATTAAGAAAAGTTTTATAATCTCTTTGATTCCAAATCTCTTCATCTAAGAAATGAGTATAATAATAATTATTACTTAATAATAATTAAATGAGTATAATAATTACTCTGGTTCAAAGAGTCCTGACAGGATGAAAATAAATATAAGAACATATGTCTAAGTTGCTTTGTTAATTACATGTGTTAAATAAAGGTAAGGTATCCCTGACAATATAGTTGTACTGGTTTTAATAACAACATTCTGAACCCTTCCATAGGAAACAACTTCAAATAGTCGGAACAGGAAAATGTCACACATTAAAAAACATTGATCAGGGGGCACCTGGGTGGCTCAGTCAATTAAGCATCTGCCTTCAGCTTGGGTCATGATCCTAGGGGCCTGGTACCAAGTCCTGCACCAAGCTCCCTGCTCAATGAGGAGTCTGCTTCTCCTTCTTCTGTTCCCCCTGCTTGTCCTCGCTCTCTCTCTCTGTCAAATAAATAAATAAAATATTTTAAAAAATCAAATAAAAACATTGATTAGGAAAAGAAACTGACACAGCATTGATAAAAAGATATTACAAAAAAAAGATATAAGTGAGTATTAATATCAGTCAAGAACTCAACACTCTCCAAAAAATAATGCCATAGAAGCGTAGTGTTTGGTATGAAGTACTTCATAATGAATATTTTTTAAATGGTAAAAGAAATAATTATTTTGGGGGCACCTAGTTGCATCAGTCAGTTGAGCGTCTGACGTTTTATTTGGCTCAGGTCATGATCTCAGGTCATGATCAACCCCCATGTCCAGCTCCTTGCTCAGCAGGGAGTTTGCTGGGGGTTCTCTCTCTTCCTCTCTCTCTGCCCCTCTCCCTCAACATGTGCACACACTCTCTCTCAAATTAATAAATCTTAAAAAAGAAACAATTAGGGATGCCTGGGTGGCTCATTTGGTTAGAAAACTGTCTTTGGCTCAGGTCATGATCCTGGAGTCCCGGGATCAAGTCCCGTATCGGGCTCCCTGCTCATCAGGGAGCCTGCTTCTCTCTCTGACCCTCCCACTTCTCATGCTCTCTCTCTCTCTCATTCTCTCTCTCTCAAATAAATAAATAAAATCTTAAAAAAAAAGAAACAATTATTTATGTTAAAAAAAAACCCATGTGGAAGCACTATATAGGAGTATTGTGAAATAACAGAAAAATAAAATATGAAGTGACAGAACTCAAAAAAAGTAGAAAAGGAAAACCATTATAGAAATGAAGATGAACTGCAAAAGATAGAATAATAGACACTGTGGAAAACTCATGGGAATATAAAGGATCAGGAAATAGAAATGGAAAAGTTAAAAAAATTTTAAGGTGTTTAAAAGAACTAGAAAAAACACAACAGAAAAGTCAGGCAAAGAAGAGCCAGTGTATGCATTATTGGACTGCTTAAAGGTGACTAGAAATGGCAAATAATATAAGAAATTCTTAAGGTTATAAAAATTTTTGAATCAGTTTGTTAAAAAGATTCATGGAACCCTGGTTCATGGAAAATTGACCTAAAGTGCTCAATACCAGGGCATATCCTAGTGAAGTTACTAAGCTAATGATTTTATAACCACCCAGATTGTCCTTCAAGACCTTGAGAAATATTTTAAACACATAAGAACTCAAGAAGTGAGAATGCCCATGAACCTCTACTGAGGAAGTTAATGGAAGATAAATTTTATCAACTAAGGAAGAATAGGGAAACAAAAGTAAAAGAACTTGTAGTGCAAATTAAATATATTTAACTGTAGAACCAAGACTGAAACAAGTAAGACTGGAATGATAGAAATAAGTCAAATACATCCTTACAATTTACAAATTAAGTAGTTAAGCAAATAGGCAGAGTCAGGGTAGAAAGCGATAGATTGCCCCATCAATTGTATCTGGAAGTCAAAGGATATTACTTTAAGTTGCCAGTCAAATACTGGAAATAAAAGAAAATTTAACAAACACTAAGAAATATAATTTTATTGACTCATAATGGAACATAAAGGGACAAAAAGAAACAAGGGTAGGAGAAAATATTTTAATAGTATCATTGATCCTCATAGGAAACTAATAGTGTCTAAAGAAATAAAGGTAAATAGAGAAATAAAAATTTAGGCCTTTTTAAGCATCAAAAAACTACATACACTCAAAAATAAGTCAATTACATTGGAAAGACTTTTAAAAACAACTGTGATCAGATACTTTAACATAGAACAATATGACAGAAGACCAAACATACCTATTCTATTGATAAATGTAAATGCTTAACCCACCTATTAAAGGAAAAAATATTTCGAGGTTAGAGACCAAGAAAAACTTTGTTCTGTATACAGAAGACATCTAAAACTTTCAGAAGAGTTGAACTTGAAGAAGGTCTTGAGAAGCCAAAATCAGATAAAATGGAATTCAGGATAAAAGGAATTATATAATTCCTTTATAATACCAAAGGGGACATTTGATAGTGAAAATATAAAAGTTATAAAAATCTATACACCAATCAAAATAGCAGTGACATTCATAAAGCACAAATGATAGGAATTACAAGGAGAAATAGACAAAAAAAATAATGAAGAAGAGTAAGTTCTAAAAGACCTAAGCAACATTATTAAATAAATCTTTTTATGCATGTTGAACTCTGTTCCTGAGAATATAAAATCCACCTTGTTTTCAAATATCTAAGGAGTAGTCATGGAAATTGAATATAATTAAATCAAAGAGTAACCTCCAACCAATAAATTTGATTACAATAGAATAAAACTAGAAATAAATCAGAAAATAAAAGTCCTTTCATCTGATAATTATAAAAAATTGTAAGCAATTGGGGCATGGGTCAAAGAAGAGATATAAACTAAAACTGTAGAATTTTAAAAATATAATGATAATTATAATGGAAATACTATATCACAGTGCTAAAAAAAAAATCATAGCCCTAAATATGTTAATTCCTTAAAAAAAAGGAGATAAAAATAAATGAATTAAACTACCAATTTAAAAGGCTTGAAAAAGAAAAAGAAAATAACCTGAAAGAAAATAGAAGGATGTATTAATAAATCTGAAAAGAGAATCAATGAATTTTAAGAATAGAGAAATACAACTGATTGAGGAAAAATAAACCTGAGGAAAAAAATAGAACAAACAAATTAACTTAATCAAGGGAAAATAGGGACAGTTTAGCTACATAGATTAGGAAATGCAGTAGGAAAACAACTCCAGAAAGGAGAACAAAGAATTCTGATATTACTCTGCTCAACTCTATGTAAATAAAATGAAAAACCTAGATGAAATGAATAAATTACCATAAAAAAGATAGAACATGTAAACAGACCAATTTCCAAGAAAAAAATAGCAGTTGTTGAAGCGTGATCTTCTAAAAACATTACCAGGTCCAGGCAATTTTACAGGAATTTCATAAAAGCTTTTAAAAAAGAACTCCAATGCTATTGAATTATTTCAAGAAAATTAAAATTCCAAGTCTATTTTTTTCATAAATTTGCAATGTCTGTATAAAAAAAATTAACACAAGGAAGGACACATATAGAACAGTTGAACTAATGGAAATACATATTATATGTCTGGTTAGAATTCAAATCAGTTTCCTCTAAGTTAATTAGTTAATTTCTAGTTTAACGTGATCCCAATAAAAGTGCAACAGATTTATTTTTCTTAGACAAGTTGTTCCCAAATCTTACACTGAAAAACTAAAAAGCAAAAAATAAAACACAAAAATTCTTTAAAAAGAAATAGTGAGGTAGAACTACTCTTACCAGGTAGTAAAAATTCCTGCCCCTTATACACTTTTGTATAATCCTCTTCATTTGACTATGGACAGGACCTGTAAATATGATGGGTGTCACTGCTGTGGTTAGATTAGATTAAACCAGAAAAGGTAGTAGTTTTGGCAGATATGATTAAGGTGTCTAATCAGTTGGCTTTAAAGTAATCAAAGCAAAGATTGTCCTGGGTGGGCCTGACCTAATCAGGCGAATCGTTTAACAGAAAGCTTAGATGTCAGAGAGTCTTCTGTTGGCCTTGAAGTAGCAAACCTCCCTGTTGCGAGAGGTCCTCTGGGAGGGAGCACTTAGCAAAGAATTGCAGGGACCTTTCAAAGTTGAGAGTGGTCTACAGCTATAATAAGAAAGAGGGTTCTCAGTCCTATAATTACAAGGAAGTGAACTCTGTCAACAACCAACTTGGAAGAGAACCCCAAATTCTAGAAGGGGTCACAGCCTGCCTCACACCTAATTTCAGCCTTGTGAGACCCTGAGCAGAGGATCTAGTAAAGCTATGTTTAGCCTCTTGACTCATTGATACTGTGAGATAATAAATATATGTTGTAAATAATAACTGAATTGTGGTAGTTGTGATGGTTTGTTATACAGAAAGAGATAACAAATATATATCTAAAATCCTAAATTCCTAAATATAAAAAATGAAATTATAGGTAGAATAGGACATAAATATATATGAACATAAAAAATTAGTAACATTTTAGGACATTCTTGTTTTCCAGGGAACGTGAAATTTTCTAGCCTAGAGGTACCAGAAGTGAAAATCTCTGACAATTTAGAAATTAGCAATGAGAATATCCCAAAGGGGGTAAAAAATTCTGTGGATTATAACCAACTCTGTATTTTAAATAAATAATATACACAACTAAAACATGGGGAGGGAGATCCAAAAACATAAACAAAAAGAAAGCAGGAAAACTGGTACATGAAAAGATGCTCAACATCACTCATCATCACACAAATACAAATCAAAACTACAATGAGTATCACCTCACACCAGTCAGAATTACTAAAATTAACGACACAGGAAACAACAGATGTTGGTAAGGATGAGGTGAGAGGGGAACCCTCTTACACTGCTGGTGGGAATGCAAACTGGTGCAGCCACTCTGGAAAATAGTATGGAGGTTCCTCAAAAAGTCAAAAATTAAGCTATCCTACAATCCAGCAATTGTGCTACTAGGGATTTTCCCCAAAGGTTACAAAAATACTAATTTGAAGGGATACATGCATCTTGATGTTTTTAGTAGCATTATTATAATAGCCAAATTATGCTATTATTATTATAATATATATAATATAAAATTATATATACACACATATACATCTATATGTATATATACACATATATATGTACATTCATATATATATGAATGTGTATATATACACATATATATGTACATTCATATATATATATGAATATTACTCAGCCACAAAAAGGAATGGAATCTTGCCATTTGCAATGACATGGATGGAGCTAGAAAATATTATGTTAAGCAAAATAAGTCAGTCAGAGAAAGACAAATACCATGTGATTTCACTCATATGTAGAATTTAAGAAACAAAACAGATAAATGTGATGGAGAAGAGGGGAGGAGAGAGACAAACTAAAAAAATCAGACTCTTGATTATAGAGAAAAAAACTGAGAGTTGCTGGAGGAGAGGTGGGCAGGGTGATGGATTAAATGGGTGATGGGTTTTAGGCAAGGCACTTGCTATGATAAGCACTGGCTGTTATATGTAAGTGTTGACCACTAAATTCTACACCTGAAACTAATATTACACTCTGTGTTAACTAACTGGAAATTAAATAAAAACTTGAAAGAAAGAGAAAGTGGGAAAAATTAATTAATAAATCTATCAAGAAAAATAAATTAAATTT
>ML093222.1:0-20644 GCA_003697995.1 Taxidea taxus jeffersonii
GGTGTGGGACTCGATCCCAGGACGCTGGGATCATGACCTGAGCCGAAGGCAGCTGCTTAACCAACTGAGCCACCCAGGCATCCCGATCCCAATCTTTTGATACTGGTTGAGACCTGATTTATGACCCAGGATGTGATCTATTCTGGAGAATGTTCCATGGGCACTAGAGAAGAATGTGTATTCTGTCGCTTTGGGATGCAATGTTCTGAATATATCTGTGACGTCTATCTGCTCCAGTGTGTCATTTAAGACCTTTATTTCCTTGTTGATCTTTTGCTTGGATGACCTGTCCATTTCAGTGAGGGGTGTGTTAAAGTCCCCTACTATTATTGTATTCTTGTCAATGTGTTTCTTTGATTTTGTTATTAATTGGTTTATATAGTTGGCTGCTCCCATGTTAGGGGCATAGATATTTAAAATTGTTAGATCTTCTTGTTGGACAGACCCTTTGAGTATGATATAGTGTCCTTCCTCATCTCTTACTATAGTCTTTGGCTTAAAATCTAATTGATCTGATATAAGGATTGCCACCCCAGCTTTCTTCTGATGTCCATTAGCATGGTAAATTGTTTTCCACCCCCTCACTTTCAACCTGGAGGTGTCTTCAGGTCTAAAATGAGTTTCTTGTAGGCAGCATATGGATGGGTTTTGTTTTCTTATCCATTCTGAAACCCTGTGTCTTTTGATTGGGGCATTTAGCCCATTTATGTTCAGGGTAACTATTGAGAGATATGAATTTAGTGCCATTGTATTGCCTGTAAGGTGATTGTTACTGTATATTGTCTCTGTTCCTTTCTTATCTACTACTTTTAGGGTCTCTCTTTGCTTAGAGGACCCCTTTGAATATTTCCTGTAGAGCTGGTTTGGCGTTTACAAACTCTTTCAGTTTTTGTTTGTCCTGGAAGCTTTTTATCTCTCCTTCTATTTTCAATGATAACCTAGCTGGATATAGTATTCTTGGCTGCATGTTTTTCTCGTTTAGTGCTCTGAATATATCATGCTAGTTCTTTCTGGCCTGCCAGGTCTGTGTGGATAAGTCTGCTGCCAATCTAATATTTTTACCATTGTATGTTACAGACTTCTTGTCCCGTGCTGCTTTCAGGATTTGCTCTTTGTCACTAAAACTTGTAAATTACTATTAGATGACGGGGTGTGGACCTATTCCTATTGATTTTGAGGGGTGTTCTCTGCACTTCCTGGATTTTGATGCTTGTTCCCTTTGCTATATTAGGGAAATTCTCTACAATAATTCCCTCCAATATACCTTCTGCTCCCCTCTCTCTTTCTTCTTCTTCTGGAATCCTAATTGTTCTAATGTTGTTTCGTCTTATGGTATCACTTATCTCTCGAATTTTCCCCTCGTGGTCCAGTAGTTGTTCGTCTCTTTTTTGCTCAGCTTCTTTATTCTCTGTCATGTGGTCTTCTATATCACTAATTCTTTCTTTTGCCTCATTTATCCTAGCAGTAAGAGCCTCCATTTTTTATTGCACCTCATTAATAACTTTTTTTATTTCAACTTGGTTAGATTTTAGTTCTTTTATTTCTCCAGGAAGGAGCTTTTATCTCTCCAGAGAGGGTTTCTCTAATATCTTCCATGCCTTTTTTGAGCCCAGCTAGAACCTTGAGATTCATCATTCTGAACTCTTGATCTGACATGTTACCAATGTCTGTATGGATTAGGTCCCTAGCCTTCAGTATTGCCTCTTCTTTTTTTTGTGGTGAGTTTTTCCGCCTTGTCATTTTGTCCAGATAAGAATATATGAAGGAGCAAATGAAATACTAAAAGGGTGGCAAAGACCCCACGTAAATGTGCTTTAACAAAAGCAGAAGAGACCGCAAATCTTGGGGGGCGGAGGGGGGAGAAAGGGGGTACAAAGAAGTTCAGAAAAAAAAATTTTAAAAAGAAAATAAAGGAAAGATATAAAAAAGAAAAATATATATATATTAGACTGGTGACTAGAATAGGGTCACCCACTTAATTTTGGGAGTATTTTGGTCTCTCAGAAGAAACTACCTCCCCAAATTTTAAAGAATGAAAAACATATATAAGGTTAAACACAATGAAGGGATAGAATATGACTATAAAGATGAAAAAAAAAATTTTTTTAATTTCTAACAAGGGAGTTGATAAGGTAAGTTGGTAGGGAGAATAAAAAAAAAGAATGTGGAGAGAACTTGCTTGGGCTGCAGACTAGATGAAGCCCAGTGCTAGATTTAGGGTGTATTTTGTATTTTGATCTATTAGGAGAAGTTGTACCCCAAATTTTTTAGAAGAAAAAACCCCTATGTGTATAGAAAGAATAAAGTTAGATACAATGAGGGATAAAATATGACTATAATAGTAAAGGTTCAAAAAAGATTTTTTTTAAGAAGGTTATTAAGATAAACTAGTTTAAAAATGTTAAAAGAGGGACACCTGGGTGGCTCAGTTGGTTAAGCGGCTGCCTTCGGCTCAGGTCATGATCCCAGCATCCTGGGATCGAATCCCACATCGGGCTCCTTGCTTGGCAGGGCGCCTGCTCCTCCCTCTGCCTCTGCCTGCCTCTCTGTCTGCCTGTGCTCTCTCTCTCTCTCTAACTAATAAATAAATAAAATCTTAAAAAAAATTTTAAAAAAAGATTTAAAAAAATGTTAAAAGAGGAAAGGGTAAAAGTTAAAAAAAATTAGCAGAAGAGAAAAAAAAATAAAAAATTAATTAACTTTGCAAGACTAAAGATTCATGGGGAGAGAGCATGAATTCCATGCTTTGCTTTCTCCTCCTCTAGAATTCCACTGTTCTTCGCAAGTGAACCTGGGTCTTGGCTGGATTTCTTTGATCTTCTGGGGGAGGGGCCTGTTGTAGTGATTCTCAAGTGTCTCTGCCCCAGGCGGAACTGCACCGCCCTTACCAGGGGCCGGGTTGAGTCATCCTCTCAGGTTCGCTTTCGGGAGCTTTTGTTCCCTGAATGCTTTCCGTAGAGTTCCGGAGGACGGGAAGGACAATGGCGGCCTCCCAATCTCCGGTTCGGAGGAGCCGAGAGCTCGGGGCCCCAGTCTTCAGTGCGCCTTCAGAGAAAAGCGCTTAATCACTCCCGTCTCCCCAGCTCCGGCCGCGCTTGGAGAAAATCGTGCGTCACCAGTCCCGTGTCACTGGCTTCTGGGAGCTCCGAGCTCACCCAGCCTGTGACCAAGGGTCTCTGTCTCTGGCAGAGTCCCACCTGGAGTCTCCGAACCCCGCAGATCCCTGGGCTCTCCCGGGTCGGAGTCTCCCCGGATCTTGTGGGGACCCTCGCACAGAGCACTGGCCCATGCCACAGAGCACCGGTCCGTGTCATAGACCACTAGGAAACCTCGGCTCTGTCTCCGCAGCCGGCTTCCCCGCTCTCATACCTGTGAGCTCTGCGACACTCAGACACCCCCGATCCTTCTGTGACCCCGCGGGACCTGAGGCCACGCTGTCCCCGCGAGTCTTTACCCCGGTTTAGCCTCTGGAGCGATGTCCCTCCATGGAGCAGACTTTTTTTTTTTTTAAAGATTTTATTTATTTGTTAGAGAGAGAGAGCGAGCACAGGCAGACAGAGAGGCAGGCAGAGGCAGAGGGAGAAGCAGGCTCCCCGCCAAGCAAGGAGCCCGATGTGGGACCTGATCCCAGGACACTGGGATCATGACCCGAGCCGAAGGCAGCTGCTCAACCAACTGAGCCACCCAGGCGTCCCCGTGGAGCAGACTTTTAAGAGTCCTGATTTTGTGCTTCATTGTTCCGCCGCTTGCCAGGAGCCGGCCCCTCCCCCCGGGGTCTATCTTCCCGTCGTGTTGGACTCACTTCTCCGCTGGTCCTACCTTTCAGAAAGTGATCGATTTTCTGTTTCTAGAATCGTTGCTCTTCTTCTCTTCGATCTCCTTTTGGATTTGTAGGTGTTTGGAATGGTTTGATAAGCTATCTAGCTGATCTCCTGCTGCCTGATGTCGTCTCAGCCTGCTACTTCTCCCTAAATACAATCTTTAAAAAAAAAAAAAAAAGATAGCATTGGAGTTAAGACTTGAAAGAGTTGAGAGAGTAAGTTGTGTATCTGTCTGGGAAGGAACATTCTGGGCAAATGGAATAGTTGGGAAAAGATTGTTACTGGAGGAGGCAATGAAACCAGTGAGGATGAACAAAGGGAAAATAATTAAGTGAGGGGATGGGAGAACAAATTGCTTAGGGCCTTGCAAGACCCGGGCTGCTTCTTACTGAACTTGGAAGTGATACTTGACACAGTTGGTCATTCCCTCCAACTTGATGTGCATTCTTCAGATGGATTTCAGGAGGCTCATGCTCATGGTTTTCCTACCAGCTTCCTGGATCTGCCTTTTTAATGTTTTTTGTCATTCTTCCTCAGCTATATAATCTTCTAACTTTGTAATCCTGTCCCCACATCTCAGTCTCAGTAAACACCCTCTAATCTCATGATGGGAAATACCTTCAATAAACTGATGGCTTAAAATTTATCTTCTCAGTCCAGAATCTTCCTCTGAAATCCAGACTCATTCATCCTAGGGTATCGACGTGTTCCCCAGGCTATCTAACAGACCCCTCAGATTTAACAGTGCCCAGTTGCAGGGCTGATCTTGTCCCAATAAGCTGTACCTTCTCCACTTCAGGAAAAAAGGCCATACTTTGGTTTCCTTAGACCCAAATACTAGACTCCACTCTTGACTCTCTCTCTCTCTCACGCTCCCTATGAGTTATACCTTCCAAATGTATCTAGAAGAAGACCTTCCTGACTTCCACTAATCAAGAGACTGTTGTTTTTTTCCCTGATTATTCAAAGACATTACTGACTGGTACTCTTGCTTCCATCCCGTTCCTTCCCTTTCCCACCATCTCTTCTCATCCCAGCAGTCCAACGACTCCCCTTAAAAATGAAGGCAAATCAGGTAACAAACTTGCATCCATCCCTTGAAAGCTCTGGATACCTTAGGAGACTGCTGTTGATTCAGGGCTTCCCAGGGTAGGGTCCTCTTCGTGCTTCCTCCCTCTAGCTGTTCTTGGCGGGATTCGGTTCTCAGTAGGCTGTGCTCTGACACCTCAACCTCTGCACAGCCGAGAGAACTTCCAAGGTGTTGGAAGCCCCCTGGTCTTTGTTGGGTTGGTACATGTAGGAGCACATGTGTTTGTCAAAATGCACGAACCTATACACTCACATCCGTGAGCTTCCTTTGATGTACATTGTGGGCCATGATGACACCTCAATTAACAGCCAGATTAAACAAAGTTAAAATCAGAAGAAGAAACATAGAGAAACCTGAGAGCAGCTTTCTGCATTCAGATCTTGTTTCCATCGTTGTGATCTTAGAGAAGGTAGCAGTCTTTTTTTGTTTGTTTCCACATCTGTAGAACTGAAAGTAGGATAAAAAGGGTACCTACTTCGTCAGTTTTGCAAAATAATCCTTGTGAGGTCACCAACAGATGGTGAGATCATTACCTTACTCTGTGTCTTCGATAGCAGATGATGTCAACGTGATCATTGGATTTGGGGGCCGAGAAGGATGGTATCGATCATTTATTAATTTCTTATTTATAAATAAATAGGCTCAGAGACATTGGATGACTTGCCCTAGAACATATAATAATTTATCTAACTACCTCATACTGTATTTCAGGCTTTCTGTTATGATTCAACTGAGTGAAGCATAGCAGAAGTGGGAAGCACCATGCTTTGTGTCTGGGATTTCTGCAGGACTTTGGGCTGAGTGTCACCATGAACATGAAGACCCCATAAAATAATTAAAGGCACAGTATAACTAAGTACATTAAACTGATAACAGCTTGTTTCATGTTATAACTATTTTCATCGACATCTGCCCAAATGACAATTTTAGCAATTTACCATTTTCCCATCTTGTTCACGAAAAAAGGGGAATCTATGTTTATAATATCATGCTAGAAAGCAAAACAGTTGGCCTTCTATCACAGGCAGGCTTTTTTGTAAAACCAGTGTTTTATAATTAGTCATAGTTAAAATGGCAAAATTTTTACCAAAAAAATAGAGTATCTGTATTTGAAGGAAAGATTTCCTTCATTATGTGGTACTTTCAATAATAATATTCTGTGAAGGAGTTTGCTGATGATTACAGCCGGTTGTGGCTGATTAATCTACAAGTGATTATATGCCAGAGGGATATCTTTTTAACTGTTTATAAATACTATTTTGTATTTCAGCCCTTAGATTAAAAAATATCACAAAGGCATGGGAAGAGTTTTGTGTCTTGGACTAAAACCCTTGTGTACTTAGTGGTCTCATAATTTCAGATTTTTCTTAATAGAGAAATAGCTTAAACCTCAAACATTTCCAGTGATGAGTAAATTGAGATAAAAATATGAGTTAACGTGTAATCGGATGTGAATGTAACAATTTTAAATGGGAGCTTATTTTCTTTCTTTTTTTTTTTAATAGATTACATGGTTTGGAGCACATACCTTTTTTTTTTTAAGATTTTATTTATTTAACAGAGATCACAAGTAGGCAGAGAGGCAGGCAGAGAGAGAGGAGGAAGCAGGCTCCCCACCAAGCAGAGAGCCCGATGTGTGGCTCGATCCCAGGACCCTGAGACCATGACCTGAGCCAGAGGCAGAGGCTTAACCCACTAAGCCACCCAGGCACACCGAAAACTTTTTTTTTTAACCGTTTTTTATTCTTTGTACTTCAACATACTACTGAAGAACCACTCTCAGAACTCAGAGACACTGTGGGCATGTGACTATCCTGTGTGCTGAGGTAAGCTCATGCTCTCTCCTGGTCATTTTAGTACAGTAGCTCAACCTCTATGATCAGTTACACATAGGTATATGTATTTCTATATTGTCATTATATCTACAGCTTTAATAACCCTTTCAAAGGTCCTGAGACATTTTTATCACTTTTTTGTAATTACCTTCTAGAATTTATATCCTAGGAAGCTGACACTAGTGTCTTTCAATGACCTGCCTTAGGGTAACTTTGTAACTGATTTGAGAATGCAAACCCTAGGCAGCAGATTAATATACTATTTTATTGTATTTCTATGTGTATCTCATTATTTTCAATTCAAATTGGGCTTGAAAGAAAGTTTATTGTGGCTGGTGAAGTTTCTTTGGTGTACTTTATAGCAGCTACTTGAAGAGTGATAACCAACCTGAATGGTGTGCTTTTGGGGCAAGCTCACCATTTGACATAAAATATTTTCCCTGAGTAAGAGTAAATAAATTACCTAGGGAAGGGATTAGGTCTGTGGTTCATAACACCAGAGCTACTTGGACGTATGTCTTATTTGGTAGAACTTTGCCTTGGCCAAGGACAATAGGCCACAAAGGAATATTTGTCTACAAGCTTTCTGAAAGTATGTTGGCTTGCCTATTTTGCTTTTAAATATGTTTACTTATTTACTTATTTAATGAGAAGTGTGGCCCATCAAAACTGTTCAGTTTGTGTACATCTTGATTTTTGTTTTATAGCTTTAGAGAAGCCTATGTATATGAAGGCTCTGTGAAGGCTCTATATGTCCCCAGATATCAAACTACATATATAATAATACAATATATATGTTATATATATGTAGTAAAGATATATCTATAGCTTTCCATTGCCTATCTGGCTTTGTAAAATGATACTATAAAAATTCTGTCAATTTTCTCCCAGCGGTTAAGTTTATTCTCAATTGTGATGAGGAAAACGAACACAGCTGTCCTTGGATGCAGTTCATCTAACCTCTTAATCTGTGAGAGTCTCTGAGAGATTCAGGATAGGCCATCAGTCATGTTAGATTTTGTACTGAATAGGTAAGAGATGACTGAACGTCGAAGGTCAGCTCACTAATCTTGTTTGACCATATGAGTTGGGGTGAACAAGGGAAAAGAAACTCAAATCATTGTCCATGTTGCTTTATCTGTAAGGCAGGAGAGATAACAGTACCAACCTCATAAAGTTTTAGGGAGTAACAGATTGTGCATGTACATATACACACACATAACACACACATCTAGCAATCCATCAGTCCATTGATCCATCCATCGAACAGTGCATCTCTTAGAACTTGGCTTAATGTAGGCAAAACATGTTTTAGCTGTGAAATTATGTATTATCTATCATTCACGAAATATTTATTGACCACTTTCCATGTAGCGAACACTGTTTTCAGGCTTGTATATATCATTGTAGAAAAGACACCGAGAGTCTGGCCTTTTTGTAGTTTTTGTTCTAGCAGCGGATACAGATTCTTAGGTTAATTTAGGCAAGGAATGATGATACTTCTGATCATTGCAACAGCAGTAGAAGTAATGTAAAGTGGCCAGATTTGGGAAATATTGCCAAGGTAGAGCCAGGAAGAATTCTTCAAAAAATGAGAAGTGTTTGCAAGAAAAAGAGAAAAGACAAAGTTGGTCTTATATTTAAGTTTTACTCATAATTGCCAAAACTTGGAAACATCCAAGATAAATGAAGGATTGAGGTGTCTTTCAGTAGGTGAATGAATGTGGCCCATCCAGACAATGGGATATTACTCAGCACTAAGATGAGATGAGCTGTGAAGCTCAGCGCTTGCCAGGGCCAGAGATGGGAGCATTACCTGTAAAGAGTACTTGGAGCTTTTTTGCCTTTCTTCATTCCTTTGGTCACTGTTCACAAATTTTCATAAGGGATCACGTGTCGTAGTGCCTGGTTGATGGGTCGATTGAAGAATGGGCACTTGAATTCATTTCTTAAAGCTGCTTAATACATTGCCACAATTTTGGTGCCTTAAAACAATAGAAATTTATTTTCTCATACTTCTGGATGCCTTAAGTCTGAAGACAAGGTATCAGCAGTGTCAGTTCTTTCTAGAGATCGAGGAAGAAGCCATTCCATGTCCTCTCCTGGCTTCCGGTGACTGCCAGCCATTCTTGTGTTCACCGGCCTGTGGATATGTCACTCTGATCCCTGCGTCCCCCTTCACATCAGCTCCTCCTCTGTGTCTTACACCCTTCTTTTTTCTTTTAAGGACACTTGTCATTGGATTTGGGACCCACCCTAATCCAGAGTAATCTCCTTTTGTGATCCTGAATCACATTTGTCAAGGCCCTTTTTCCAAACAAGATCACATTCCCAAGTCTGGGTAGACCTATTTTGGGCACTGTATTAGCTCAGGTTGCCATGACCAAATACCACAGACTAGAGGGCTTAACAGAAATTAATTCTCTTGCAGTTCTGGAGGTTGGACGTCCATGATCAGTGTACCAACAGGGTCAGCTTCTGGTGTGGGCTCTTCCTGCAAATGGCCCTAGATCCTCGTGTCTTCCGATGACAGAGAGGATGCTCTGGTGTCTCTTCTTATAAAGATACCAATCCTATTGGGCCAGAGCTATACTCTTATGACCTCACTTAGCCTTAACTATTTCCTTAAAGGCCTCATTGCCAATACAGTTGTATGGGGCCTTAGAGCTAAACTATGAATTTGGGGAGGGATGCAATTTAATCTATAGCAAGGAGCCCCTGTTCAGCCTGGCACAGAACTGGTCCTTCATTCCTCCTGTGCTGACCTGTGCTGACCTGTGCTGACCGAGGCAGCCGGGACAGTCCCCTACAGGCATCGACAACATGGACACGATTCTCCCCCTCCCCCATGATGTGTCATCCCTACAATTTCCTTCAGACGTAACACGCTGATCACTGGGTGTGAATTGTAAAGATGAAATACAGTGGTTTTGGAAACTTGGGGGCGGGGTTTGCTTATTTGCTTAACACTCTGGAAAAGCCCATCTGTGATCCAACCTCACAGGCATCATTCATTCCACGTGGTAGGTGGGTTGGCTCACTCCTTTGAAGTGCCACGCCCTGGTTCTGTGGGGCCCTCCACAAACCGGGACGGCTCCATCAACCCGGACATCCGAGAGTTAAACTGGTACAGGACATGTTTTGACTTTTTTCGGAAAAGCAATTTTAAGACTTTATAGCTGTACATCTCAAAGCCTTTTTTTCCTACAATACAGGCTATCGGTTCTTCCTATAAATACCTTTTCTTCCAATGGCCTGAGAGTATTTGAAGCAGAGATAAAATGAACAGCAGGACGGGCCCAACCATCTTCAAATGAAGCCCTGCTCAAGATGGCTGGTTATCCCTGCTCTGTAACTAACTGGTTAGTTGTCTTCAGATCAATAGCTGGTTATCTTCCCAAATATTTTCTTTTGCTTATTCTTTTTTTTTTTAAGATTTTATTTATTTATTTGATAGACAGAGATCACAAGTAGGCAGAGAGGCAGAGAGAGAGAGGAGGAAGCAGGCTGTCCGCAGAGCAGAGAGCCCGATGCGGGGCTCGATCCCACGATCCCGGGATCATGACCCGAGCGGAAGGCAGCGGCCTTAACCCATTGAGCTACCCAGGCGCCCCTCTTTTGCTTATTCTTACCAGTCTTTCATCTCTGCTTTGTTATCTAGCAGACGCCACCCCCCATCATTACGTTAGTACTAATGAGACTTAGGCAACATCCTGTCAATATTATGTTAAAAGATATGTACAAATAAAGAATAAAATGCACGGACAAGAGTCTAGATTTTGGACTTTCACATCCAAGCCCTGGGAGTCTGACTCGTTTTTCTTACGGTGCTCAAAGAGCATTCTCTGATTAGGATGGAAGTTGGTGAGGGAATTCAGTTCAGCATTCGGCTAAAGAAACCAGACATTTTTCACAAAATCACGAATACGACGTGAAGGCAGATTGAGGACTAAATGACTGCTGAATATGTTCCCTGCCCAGCTCCTCGGGGCTGTCTGCATGCGGAGACTTTTCTCATTCCATCTGCTCCCTGGCTCAGTGAGAGTCCGTTGCCGCCAGTGCTTGGCTCACCAGCAAGGGGGCGACGAGGGCTCCAGGCGCACGTGCGCACACCTGATCACCTTCTCCACCAGCCCTTGATCGGGTTACTAAGAAGTGAATAGATTCAGAGGAAATAGCTAATGGTGGGGAGATTTGAGGTAAATAGAGTTGAAGGAAAAGGAAAAGCAAATCCTACATACTGCTCTGGGATAAGCTGAAATAACCCCCCTCCCCCGCCCCGCCCCAGTATTTGGTGCCCAGGAGTCATCCTACAGCGTTATCGCGTTAAGAGTGATGCCGAACTTAGACCTTCAGAATTCGCTTATTCTGCTGCATCTCTTCTTCAACAAATTGTCTTCAGTAGGATTCTACAGGAGTTACAGGACAGATTACCAGCTTGCCAGTGAAGAGGATTATGTCATCTCACCCCACTCCAGAGCTTGCAGCAAGCCATCTTATCTAAAAGTTTCAATTATTTTATGTACAAAAGTCAGCTGGTGAGATCTGATCTCTCTCTATGTTAAATGCACTAATGAGAATTTTTTGCAAAGGGATTCAATGTCCTCTGCCTAGTTGTTCTATGTGAGTTTCAAGTATTAATAAATTAGGGAACGTTAAGACGTTATAATAGGTTGTCATTTAGTCAGCTGTTTTGTTTTAAATTCCTTGGAACAGGGGCTCTTTTGAATATATCGTTGTACCCCCCCACCCCCACCCCAGAACTTAGCACAGTACCTCCCAGAGTTCAGCTGAATCGATATGAATGAACAGGTTTTATGATCTCAGTCTGTAGCTCCTGTTTCTCAGAGAAAAGGAAGGACCTTGTTTCAAAATTGGGGTTGAGCCAATGATGTCACCCAACGGACTGAAGGAAATCCTACGCAGACTGTAACCCCAACAGGAAACCATTGCTAAGTAATCCTTAGGACCCTTGGGAGTGCCAAAATTCCCCAGTTCCACCTGTGCCCTTCTTCCTAAAAGGGACACCTACACATACAAGGATTTTGTGTGACACTCCATTGTCAATTGTAGGCAGAGGGCCTGGAAGGTGTCATTGAATTGGATCCTTCATAGCTGGGATGGAGACAGAAACTCCCTCTCTCCCGGGCACTCCTCTCTCCAAAGTTAGGTGTGAGGACAAAGTAATACTCTTGGGCAAGTGTCATTGCTTAGTTCTTATTAGATGTCTAATATCTGCAGTCCGAGGAAGTGTAATGACAAGTATTCTCCACATGCCTTCTCCAAAGCGTATGGTCTAGCTTAAGAGACGTGATGACTTGCTTTCAAAATTATTTCCTTGCGATGAATTAAGTAATCCATATATTAATTCGTTCATACATGTTCGCTGATTTTATCCTGCACATAGGATGGGCAGGAGACTCTCCTAGCCCTCAAACAAAGGGTAGATCTGCAAGAGTGTTAAGAAAGCCAAACACAGCAACACAAAATACAACAAGGGCTAAATCTGTAAATCTACAACAGGGTAAAAGCAGGAAAGAAATGATCAGCTATTTTCATTTTTCCCGTGACACAGCCCATGAAATACCACTGAAAAGAGAGAGGACATTTGTGAAGAGCTTAAGGAGGTAAGAATATAACCAATTTCTTCTCAAATCATGGCAATGTGTGTTATCTACCTATAGTGATCTGTATATTTACACACACACATATGTGTATATACACATAAATGTATTTGTATTAGTATCTCCGCTTAACAGATCATAAAACCTGTGTTTGGAAAGAATAGTTACATCGAATGAATTGCTGATCTTTTCTCGGATGTGATATGATTGTTTTCAATGGTGTACAGTTTCCCATTCCCTCTTTTTGGGGACGGAGAAAATGGCTGAACAGAAAGTCTGTCGCAGAGAGAATACAAGGCCGACTGAGTCTTTTTGAGAGGATTATCAGATGCTGACATCTAGTGGCTCTCGGGGCCCATCGCCCTGGAGCACTTTTAATGACACTGCATACTTCCCCAGTGCAAGTGTGCGTCCTGCGCCCCCAGGATGAACGCACACCGAGGCCCCGAGGAGATGGTTAGGTGCCTACCGTGTACTTTCTGTGTTAAGCTGCTGCTGATATCTAGACAGAATGACGAACTGATGAGAAACGGACATTTTGGGAGCAGTTTTACCCAACCCCGTCTTGCATAAATCAGGAGAGAGCCTCCCCCCCCCCATTTTTCTTGATTATGTCATTTATTGTGTAGGAGAATGTCTTTATAAATAGCTCTGCCACTTCCTGGGTTGGGCCTTTTGAAATCCAAAATAAGCCTCTTGCGAATGAAATTCTTTTGACATTTTTTGACGAGTCCCTAAATTTCCCATCTCTGCCTTGCTTTACCACAGGAGTTGGTGTTACATGTGCAAAAGTCAGGCTCTGTCATAGCTGGCATTACCTTTTTGCTTGGTGTACTCGACATTTTCTACACATTATAGAGTTTGTATTTTTAAGGATATATGTTACGTGTAGAGCTATTCCGTCTGCAATTAACTTGATTTTTTTTTCTTTCCTTCCTCCCTCCCTCCCTTCCCTCCTTCTCTGCACCTTATACTTCTAGTTCAATACTTATTGCTAGTACATTTCGCTAAGGCTTATCTAATTTGTTTTCCATTGATCCACATACATAGTAAAAACCTTATTCTAGAAAGCAGATTACAGTGAAGGCTTCCCCCCCCCCCAACCCCAATCTTGGCTTCTCTCCTCGATCCCTCTCCAAAAGCCATCAATTTAATGAGTTTGCAAAAAGCTTCCTAAGCAGGAACCCCCTCCTTTGTGGAATTATTCATTTTTTTCCTAAGAGACTGCACAGACAACAGTTGGGTGACAAGAAATGCAAAGTAATCAGCTTGCTGTTCTTATTCATGAGTTCTGTGGAGTCAAGCTGTCAGAAACCCAGAGATGGAGGGGCGGCGGGGGTGAGGGGGGGCAGGAAAAAAGTAGGAAGATAGATTGCCCTTCCCGTGGAGCCTGCCTCCCAGCTCAGCCTGTGTGGATCTGCAAGGATTGCTTGAGGCTCACCCGGTTAGCTGAAATGGGCTCACAGGTGTGGCGGAGATCCCATAAGGCAAGAGACGCCTAGAACCACTATGGCCTCGCTCCCTCCTCCAGACCTGCTGTGTCCTCCACTCGGGGCCCACCACACCAGGCACAGCCTGGAGGCTGATCTGGGGATGGGGCCCAAAGAGAAGTTCATTCGGATTCCTGAACTGACACTCAGAGGTGAGACAACTCCGTAGCTCGAGTCGATTCTATTTGCTAGAATCCTCTCAAGACAAAATTTTCCTGAAATTCATCCAAGCCTTTTAGGAGACTGTTCCAACTCCCTAGTGCCTAGAGAGCCCACAGGCGCCAGCACCTTTGTGTCTTTCCCCAAATACCTTTAGTGCATTTAAACTATTTTTCAAAGAAAGTCGCTTCTATTACGTTTTTGTGTTGTCAGTAAAACCCTTTGGCTTTTATAGAAGGTAGAATCCAGTAGAAATCGAGAGAATGTTTTCTCTGAATGCTTGTTAGGCGGAGTTCTACCCCAAAGCTGGGAACCTAGTTTGCTGGGGACGAGGCCATCAACTGATGGCCATCAACAACTGATGCAGCTACTACCTGGAAGCCAAGAAGTCAAGTATCATCCCAGTCAGCCATGTCTCTCTCTCTTCCTCAGCGGAGGATTTCACTTTGGGGCGTCTCACACGCTGTGGCTTCTCCAGGGCCACCCATGGCCTATCCTAACGTACGGGATAGGTGTGTCATGCCAGTCCACGTGGCCGCCTGGTCTCTTGCCTTGTCCTCCTCTACCACCCCCTCTCCTCGTAGAGCCTGGGGATCTGGCGCCATCTGAGCCCAAGCTCCTGGGGCTCTCAAGGGCACCCGTGAGTGCTCTTCCGACTCTTCCAGAAGGGTGCCCCGGAAAACAGTGTGCCCCCATCATTCCCACACATTCCGCAGTTCAATTTGGATGACAACTCAAATTGGTCTTCCCTGGAAGCGACATTATTTTCCATTTTTAGAGTTATTATTTTGATTCTGTATATTGTGTTTATTTTTATGTACATTAAAATAGAGAAATATAACGCACTAAATATAACTGTATGGCTCAGTCCATACAGCATGGGGTGCTCGATCTCAGGATCATGAGTTCAAGCTGCACGCTGGGCCCAGAGCTTATTTTTTTTTAAGATTTTATTTATTTGAGAGAGAGGGAGAGGGACGGAGGGAGCAGGGAGAGGGACAGAGGGGGTAGGAGAAGCAGATGCCCCACTGAGCAGGAGCCCAGTACAGGCCTTGATCCCAGGACACTGGGTCCATGACTTGAACCCAAGGCAAAGAAGCCCAGGTGCCCCCTAGAGCTTACTTTAGGCCCACGCACACAGACCGTCTTCATCCAGATTTGGGAAAGCATAATGTGTCATATTTATCATTTCAAAAATAAATGAACACACCAGTTGAGGCAATCTCTTTGTTTTGTCTTAATCAGAATGAACCCCTCCCCTCTCTCCTCTCCTCAGAACTAACTGCTACCAAAAATAGAACTGCATCATTCCTATATAATTAATCTTCTAATAGATATTTAATACAATACAATTTTATTAATCTTACTATTAATTATTAATTAAATATCTAACAGCTATTTAATACAATATGTGTATTTTTAACACAGAACATAAGTTTGTATAGGTTGCTTTTTTCTTTCAACATGGTTTTAAAGTTATAGCCATGTTAACACCTAGCTTTAAGTAATTTACCATAAATGTTATTAATCAGGTTGTTGTAGAGCTTTAGTTCATCCTATTAATTGGTACATAATGTATCATAGTACATTATGTACATAATGTACCATAGTACATTATGTACCATATACTACATATAATAATATGTAGTATAATGTACCATGGTACATAATGTACCATATACTACATACAATATTATTCTAACATTTATAACATAAGACCTATATAAATATATTATGATATACGTTTCCATTCTCTTGTTAATAAAGGTTTAGGTTTCCAATTTTTTCCCCTATGAACAATGTTACAGTGAACACTAGTGTACATTTCTCCTTGTGCAGAGCCAAGAACTAAATCTCCTGTGATTAGGTGGTGAGAATATCCCAATTTACTAGCTATTTTATTTATTAAAAGTCCCAACAGCCCAAGAGAAGAATTATCTTTTCTCCACATTCTTGGGTTGTCAGAATTTTTAACGGTTACAGGTTAGACAGAGATAAGACAGAGATCAGACAGAGATAAGAGATCAGACAGAAATAAAATATTTCGCTGGTGACTCTGGAGATTAGATAGTTTTCATGTGCTTATTGGCCCTTTGGGATTCTCCTTCCATGAACTTTCGGAGGTAACACCACACGGAAGTTCACCAGAGACCTGAATAGAGAAGCAGATCTGAAACTCACGCTCTTCTATTAAGCCAGATGTGGAAGAGATTTGCTCAAATACACAATGAGCTCAGCAAGTCTGAAGAGTGTGATGCGGTGGTGAGAATGCTGATGTCTGCTGCGGTGGGAAGAGCTTCTCATATTCCTCAACGTGAGGAAAGCCTCGTGGAGACCAGGACGCTGTCACTGATGTAACAGGCCTGGGAAGGCTGGGGTTGCACGGAGGAACCTTCTGGAGCAGTAGGTCATGACCTCTCTAGAGCTGCAGAAGCACTGGCCTCATTTCATGAGTTCAAAACAAGATGCTAAAATTGTTGTCGCTCACATGGGGTCGGGCTTGTGAGACCAAGGGGAAAACACACCAGAAAACCAGCGATTTCTCAGTTACAGTCAACCGCAATGTACACAACAATGGCCTGCGGGTCCACTTATGTGCGTATTCTAGTAGGTATGACAAAATTAGACAAAGAAAATTTCAGTTTTACACCTGCCTCGGAAGGAATCGTACAGCAAGACTGTATTTCTAAATGCATCACTCTGCTGCCCTATTCTTGCCAATGTCCTGAAGAAGTGTCAGATGGGAATTTTGGAAATGGGTTCTTGCACTTTTTTTTTTTTTAAGATTTTATTAATTTATTTGACAGAGAGAGAGAGAGATCACGAGTAGGCAGAGAGGCAGGCAGAGAGAGAGGGGGAAGCAGACTCCCCGCCGAGCAGAGAGCCTGATGTGGGGCTCAATCCCAGGACCCTGAGATCATGACTCAAGCTGAAGGCAGAGGCTTTAACCCACTGAGCCACCAAGGTGCCCCGGTTCTTGCACTTTTAAATGATATTTATTCATTCATAGACATGTCTTCTAATCTATCCTATGTCGTAAGATACTGTACTAGGAAAGAGGGATCGCTTACTTTAGATAACTCAAGACTGGTGGTGGTGATTTGTTTTCTTCTAAAGTACTGCGGAGTGAAGAAGACATACAGTGCTGTCACCCCACGCAGCTGTCACCTGAGTGGCAATAGGAGAGACAGAGATGGGACAGAGAGAACACTGCAAAGAAGGCAGCATGAATTTTCACAAAATTATTGCCCCAGTTATGAGAGTTTTCCAGGATTTCCTCCAAAATTCCAAATTTCCACAGGTTGAAGGACTTCAGCACACTCTTGGAAGGATAAAGACAAAGACAAGACGTCCAGGCGTATCACAGTCAAACTGTGGAAAACCTAAGAGGACAAAACCTTAAAGCCAAGCGTGGTTGGGGTGCGGGGACATAGTAAAGTCAGGGGAGCAACACAGACACCCTCAGCTGCCTTTGCACAAAGCCGTGGAAACTGGGAAATGATAGTTTACTGGCCTGGGACAATTGCTCAACCTGGAATTTTTTACTCAGCAGGATAGCTTTCAAAAATAAGGGTGAAATGAAGATTATCTCTCCAGATGAACAGAAGCAGAGACTTCGTTTCTATTAGAACCGCAGTGTGTGAAATACTAACATAAACTATTTAGGTAGAAGTGAAATTATCCTAAACAGACAAAGTGCAAACTGCAGGCATGCGCGAGGAATTCTGGGAAGGGAGAATAGGGGAGAAAATATGAAAAAAAGTGACCACCTAAAAAAACAGTCTTTACTGGGCTTAAAAACTCTGCCCCTAGTTAGGTGCCCCTAATTATGTAATTTTATAGTATCTAAACTTAAACACTCATTTAGTATATCACCAGATACACTAAATGGGTTGATTCAAACTGCACAGTGATCACTGCAAGTTACGGCTCAGCCCGAATTACCCTCGTATCTACGTGGGGATTTGGGGTGCCTTGACGATACTGTTCATGTTCAGGTAGTCATCACCACCCTTGGACTAAAAATAACTCACACAATACAATATATTGATCATCATAAAATACAGCTTTGATAAATTTTGATAAGCCAGTTTAAAAAAAAATAACTACTGAAGTATAGAAATTAGTATTTTTTTTTTCTTCAGAATGAAGCCAGAAAACCCGTTATACTCCTCTATATCCCCTGCCACCACTTAAAATGGTAGGTTTTCCATCAGAAAGTAATCGGGTTACCTCCCAACTGATAAACGTAGGCTATTACAAAATATTACAAAGTTGATATTACAAAATATCAACTGCGTTATTATTATCAGACCGTCTCTGGCTTTAGCCTGTGTTTGAAAGCAAGATAAAAATTCCTGAAGACAGGGGCGCCTGGGTGGCTCAGTCGGTTCAGCGTTTGCCTTCAGCTCAGGTCATGATCTCTGGGTCCTGGGATCAAGCCCCAAGTCAGGCTCTCTGCTCAGTGGGGAGTCTGCTTTTTTCTCAAATAAACTGCCCCTCCCCACTACTCATTCTCTCTCTCTCAAATAAACAACTAAAATCTTTAAAAAAAAAATCCTGAAAATAGTTTCTCTGCTGTCAATGATAAATTTGGCTCAGTTAAATGAGATACCAGTAAATACTGCTTGGAAAATGTGCCCGACTTCAGTCCATGGCGTTGAGAGGGTTATTCGGTCTTACTTATTTCATTCTTTTAAATTCACTGCCAAGTTAGCCAGAGCTCAGAGCTAATGTCCTCTCGTGGTTATATCTCTAAGAGTGACAGTATTTCCTATGTAGATGTATAATTTCTATCAGATCTAGTAAGTCATAATGGGTGTTAAGATATAAATATCTTAGGTACTTAAAAAAGAGGGGGCTGCTGGGTGGGTCAGTCAGTGGAGGGTGCAACTCTTGATCTCAGGTCTTGATCTCAGGGTTGTGAGTTCCAGCCCCATGTTGGGTGTGGAGCCTACTTGAAAAATAAACTAAATGCTTGTGTAATAAAAAGCACGTTCCTCCAACATGTCAGATAAGCAAATGTATTCTTTGGCAAATAGTATACTTCCCTGTCAAAAATCTGTCCGGTGTGAAATGTCACAGTTCTCCTAAGGGATTTGTAAGAGCACATGGCTCATCACTAAGTAATCATTTGTGTGAAATAAAGTTAGGCTTCTTTCTGTTGGATTTATCAGCCAGATAATGCATACTTCTACTTAGAAAAAACCCCACATGAACATGGTGTTACTTCTCAGTTATGCTTCTCATTTTTGACACCTACAGTTTGTACTCATATCTGGGGAACGAAGATAGCTCACACGACTTAATAGAGCTCAGGCACAGAAATAAAAAGAAACATCTTTTCCAGAGCTTCATTAGTGTAGTGAAAGCAAATGCCAGGTTTCAAGGGAGGGGAAGGCAGATAGAGGCAGCACTGGGAAAGCGGGCTTCATTCAATTCTTGTCTGGGCGACACAACAACGCCTTAAAATAAACATCTCTGTGGCTGTTCTTGGAGTCCCGGAGCCAAAGCATCACTTCCGTGCTTGCATTTTGTTATCACAAACTGTCTTGAAATGCCAGTTTAAGCTTTTTACTACATCTTGAAATCTGCCTTCAGATGCCAGGGCACTCTTTACTCCTAAAGGTCATGGATAATCTCCGCAAGTGCAGTGGCCAGCCCACCCTCCCGGACTCGCCCGGGGGCTCCGTCGCACCCATTCCCCACCCTCTCCGCCGCGGTGAAACACCAGGTCGCGGGGTACGCGGCGCCCTCTGACCCCGTCCTTCCCCCGGCGATGTGCAGACGCAGACGTTCACAGTACGCTTCCCCTTGTTGCACACCCACGGTCTGTGCCCACCCCCCTTAACCTACTGAAACAGAATCCCTGATGCGCTTCTCTCGGAGGTGGGGGCTTCGGCAGGTGACTAGGTCGTGAGGGTGGAGCCCCCAGGAATAGTTGGGGGCCTCTCTCAGAGGCCGAGAGCTCGCTCCACCGCGGGAGGACTCCGCGCGAGGATGCCCACGAGCCGAGCGCGGCTCTCGCCGGCTGCCCGAATTCCAGAACTGAGTGAGTTGTTGTGCTTTAAGACACCCAGTCCTTTTGCTTTTTTTCTTTCTTCCTTCCGTCCGTCCGTCCTTCCTTCCTTCCTCTTTCTCCCCTTTTCTCTCTTCCTTACTTTTCTTCCTTTCTTTTGTTTCTCTCTCTTTCTCCCTTCCTTTCCTTCTTTCTTTCTATTTGAACAGGTGCTGTGGGTTTAGCTGCCACTGTCACTACTCAGTCGGGCCGCGTGAAGGCGGTTCCAGCTGGAGGGACCCGAACGCCCCGAGCGGTCGGCGCAGCCCCGGGAGCCGCCGCGAGGTGGCGCTGCCGCAGGGCAGCTCTGAGGCGCGGGTGCTGGGCCGCTTGTGGGGGGATTCCGGGGTCCCCAGGACCAGACCAGGTCCCCACCTCAGGCCTCGGAGCCGCTTCCCTCCGTCCGGGAGCCCGCCGCGAGGCTGCGGCCATATGAGGGGCAGAGCAGTGTCCACAGCCCTCCTGTCCAGCATGAAGGAGGCCCGAGGTCGGCCCGAGGTCGGCCCGAGGTCGGCCCGAGGTCGGCCCGAGGTCGGCCCGAGGTCGGCCCGAGGTCGGCCCGAGGTC
>ML093222.1:20654-55099 GCA_003697995.1 Taxidea taxus jeffersonii
GTCGGCCCGAGGTCGGCCCGAGGTCGGCCCGAGGTCGGCCCGAGGTCAGCGCCCAGCCACTTCCGGCGCTGCGGAGGCCGTGGCTGCCCGAGAGGCCGGAAGACGCCCAGCGGGGACGTGGCGAGGAGCCGCCCGCCCTCCGGGTGGGCTGTCGCCGTCTGTGCCCCCGCGCCCCGGGGCCCCTGCCCTGGGCCACAGCTCGCGCCCTGTAACCTGCCCGCGCGCCCGTCGGCCCCGTGGGCTCTCGAGGACCTGGCGCCCTCTGCAGCCGAGTCTCACCTCGGGGACCCGGGTAGGTGCTGTCGGAGCTGTGGGTGCCGTGGGGGGCGGGGGGCAGGGCGTCGCGTCAGGGAGACGGGTGCCCTGGGTGTCCCAGGGGTGCAGGCACCCTGGCCTGGTGGGGGCAGCTATCAGGGAAGGCCCCACCCGCAGGGACCCGGTGCAGCTGCCAGGACCACCTGGTGGCGCCTCCTTGGCAGGGAGTCCAGGATACATGGTGGGTGTCATCCGGGGGCACGTGCCATAGATACACGTGTGCGGTACTCCTGGTGTCCAGCACACTTGGGCACAATATGTGCGGTGTTACATATATGCGCACACACACTTATATACACGCCTCAGACATTGTATATATTAATATATACATGTCCAAAAGATAGTGATGTGTAACGAGGTAATTAGGTAATGTACAGGTATATAAAATTATATAATATAGGGGCGCCTGGGTGGCTCAGTTGGTTAGGCGACTGCCTTCGGTTCAGGTCATGATCCTGGAGTCCTGGGATCGAGTCCCACATCAGGCTCCCTGCTCGGTAGGGAGTCTGCTTCTCCCGCTGACCTCTCTCCTCTCATGCTCTCTCTCTCTCTCTCAAATAAATAAATAAAATCTTTAAAAAAATTATATAATATATAATACTTACCTGGCAGGGGAGATACCATGATCACGAAGGTGGTTTTCCCAGGGCGAGGCCTATCCATTGCACTCCGGATGTGCTGACCCCTGCAATTTCCCCAAATGTGGGAAACTCCACTGCATAATTTGTGGTAGTGGGGGACTGCGTTCGCGCTCTCCCCTGGTTTTTCTGTCTTTGAAAAATAAATGCTATCAATGTGAATTCTATTAGAACTTAAAAGTGGAGTTGTGGGGGCACCTGGGTTGGCTCAGTGGGTTAAGCCGCTACCTTCGACCCCGGTCATGATCTCAGGGTCCTGGGATCGAGTCCCGCATCGGGCTCTCTGCTCAGCGGGGAGCCTCCTTCCCCCCTCTCTCTCTCTGCCTGCCTTGCCTCTCTGCCTGCTTGTGATCTCTCTGTCAAATAAATAAATAATCTTAAAAATATATATATAATATATAATTCTGTGCATACATAATAGAGAATTATCATTAAATCATATATAAATTTATAAAATTAGCATATAATATATACATTACAGTGTATAATGTGTATAGTGTATTATATGTACATTAGTGTATTTTATATTTAGTATCAATCTAATTAACATCCATCACCATACACATGGATATATTTATATATGCTGTCTGTATGTTATCACATATTTATGTACATATATACTTTGTACATGTAAGTTGTATATGTACAACATATATTTATAATTTTTTATAAAATTTTTATGATTTTACTTAATATATTATTTTATACAAATATATATTAAAATATAAATTTGATATATTTCTACCAAATTTTATTAAATAAATTGCATATAACTATAAATATTTTATATAATTTATAAATGTTTTATAATGGTGCTAACATGTCATACATATTATTTATTCATTTGAATATTATTATACATTACACATGCATCATTAGACATATTCTTCATGTATGATTTATAATTTTATGAAGGTGTTTCAGGGAAGTAGCCCCTGAGGTTTAAAGCAGGAAGATGGACCACCGTTGTCAAGCAGGTCTCTGATTAAGACTGGGGATCTCATGGGGTTTCTGTTTACCTTCTTCCCACTGGAAACCAAGGGGCATAGTGGGAAGGACCTGGGTCAGCAGCAGCCTATTTTTTTTTTTAAGATTTTATCTGTTTACTTGACAGAGAGAGATCACAAGTAGGCAGAGAGGTGTGTGGGGGGGGAGCAGGCTCCCCGCTGAGCAGAGAGCCCGATGCGGGCTCGATCCCAGGACCCCGAGATCATGACCTGAGCGGAAGGCAGAGGCTTTAACCCACTGAGCCACCCAGGCGCCCCCGCAGCAGCCTATTAACAATACATCCCTGCTGTGCCCTTTCAGAGCCAGTCCACACGGGCAGCCCAACAGCTTGGGGCTTCCCTGCTCCCAGCACCTGGGATTGAAAGCAGCGACGGCTCAAGAAACTGCAGGACCCTGGGCCCAGAACCAGGATGAAAGTCCCCCAACATTCTCTCAGTCCACAGACTGCCCTTACTGTGTGTCCATCCCCACGGGCTTTGTCTGGGGCTTGGTCAGAAAGTGAAGGCCGCCTATGGACTTGTCTCGTAAAATAAGATTACCTTTCCTCGCTTGTCGCGTGTTACTTGCTCTTGATGGGGTCAGCTCCGAGTCGGCCGGTGGGTGCTCACTGCATGGGACACCCCGGTGCTGGGGCTCCTCCTCCACGCTCTGCCTCCATCCAGTTGCTGCTCTGTGAGGAAGCGCACAATTCGGCTGAAGTGAAACATGGTTAATCACATAAACCTAAAGCTGCCCGAGCAAACACAGCCATGTTTTAGAGAGTTTGGGTCTGCCCTATACTCGAAGGCCAGGTTTAAATATTCTGTAAAATTATCCAAGAGCTCGTTCTTCCCACTAGTAAAACGAGCCGAGAGCCGGTGATTTGGGCAACGGCTCCAGCTCGAGTGCAAGTTGGGCGCTGACCGCAGGGCTCGCGGTGTCCACTCCCACGGCTGCCGGGCCGGCCCGCCCTTCGCGCCCTGCTCCTCGGGGCTCACGATCGCCGGGGAGGAAGCGGCCGCACGCGGGTCCGAACGCACGCGCTCAGTGCGCCTGTCGAGACTTGCGAGGGTTCAAACCAAGATACCGGCTTTCTTTTGGCTTCAGCAGGCCCCTCCAGGGGCCCTAACTTTGGAGAAAGCGGGAGCTTTCAGAAGGCTACGGAGGAGCTCCCGGAAAGGCGAGAACCTTGTCAGGAAGAGAGGGTAACTGGGCTGGTCAAATCTCAAAGGAAAAATTTCAGGCACCGAAATTTAGTTAAGGACGTGATTAAGGCTCTGTGCTTCCTGAAGCTTCTCTGATGTTTGACACACTCTCTTCCTTCCTCTCTGCTTCCCTCTGTCCCTCTCAGCTGAGCTTCCGGGGATGACGCAGGCATACTGTCAGGTGCTTAGTCTTCTGGAAGGGGCCCCAAGAGACCGTGCCTTCAGACTCCCTTTAGGCTGGTGTGGAAAGGCCCCCCAGGAAAACCGCCTTGGCCTGAGCCCCCAGCCGGGGTGCTTACGTGGCACCCTGTGGGGAGGGCTTCGGGACTCGCTCGTCCTATCTGCTCTCCCCGGGCTTCTCCCTCCGTGCTCGTGCGGTCTTCGGCCAACTTCCTTGCGCATGGTCAACCATAACGTATCAGTGCCAACCCATGACGAGAGCGGGTCGTGCCTTCTGATGGGTCTCAAGCAGGGGGTTCCGCGCGACCCACAGTCGTGGGGAAGACTGGTGGGGCCTGTCATCTCCCAGAAGAAACCATAGGACAGTGTGCAGGTTGCATTTGAGGCTGGTGCCAGGAGGGGGCCGGCGGGCTCGGGTTTGAACTCTTCACCCAAGAATGGGGCTGCTGAGTCCTGCCCCAGCTCTGGCTCCCCTGGGGCTGCTTCTTACCATAGCCTCTGTCTGGGTGGTGGCCACCCTGTCGCCCAGTCCGAGAGGGCTGCTTGAAGGAAAGGAGGGAGGGAAGGAGGGGGAAAAAAGGAATCTTTTCCCTGAATGAAGTTTGCTCTGATAACTTACTTCCAGGCCTTAACCAGCCCTCTAGTCAGATGTAGCCTGATTTAGTGAAACGCTTCCTCAGCGCTGTTGGGTTCTTTATGCTCTCTCTCAAATCCTCGCATTATACCAACCAATTGGTACGTGTCTTTGTGCATGCACCTTTATGTCTATTTTTATCTTTTCCTTGGAATTGTAACTTTATTATGAATTTCAAAACCTCTTCTAGTGTAGTGCCTAGGTGAAATTGAGAAATGCACTTAACTACCTTCAGACACGGTCTCCTCATTTCTCAAGAGAGTTATGTCTGATTCATAGGTTGTTTCAAGGATTAAAGGAGACAGTGTAGGAACATTGCATAGTGCCTGCTGTATAGGAAGAGAGAACGTGTAGCTCTGCGTAGTAGAGTATGTGTGATGTAAATTATGAGTGCTCTTTTCGCAGAACGGAAGCAATTTATACTTCTAGCAGTGGTGTTTGAGGAGGGTGTCAACATCTTGCCATTTCCATTGGAAGGGACCGAATCAGAGTGCTTCATATTACGTGTGCCCTTTATCATCGAAGGAAACCACTAAGGGACACCCTCACCGTGCTTCTGTGCAGGTGTCACTGGCTACACTCATTGGTGACATTCCAGCCTAAACCATCCGTGGGACAGGGAATGGGGCCATTGTGATAATCTGTTGGAGTCCCTTCTCCCTGTCTCTTCTTGTGCAGATGAGGTCCAGGTTCTGGGATGTCTGTGTGGGGACACATGGTTACCTGAAGCGGGGGGAGGGGGGGAGGTGGTGGTGCTGCTGCAGTGGTTGAATCTGTAAGCCGGGAGGGCTGTTTTGCAGCTATTTTCGGGGTCCAGAAAAGAAAGAAAATAAGGTAGTGCCAGCAGAAGTAGTAAGTGAAGAATCCCGAGAGAGCATGAGCGTGGAGCCCACACTCGGGACAGGCCACAAGGGGAGGAAGAAGCCGAGGCCAGTCGTCCGGCTCGAGGCGTGCGATGCTCATGGTGGTGTGCAGCAGTATGAAGGAGAAACCTTTTGGAGAGAAGAGAACTAGCTTCGTTTGGGCCATGTGAGACCTGAATGGTCTCTCGGAGGTCCAAATGGGACAGTCACCCTGATCCTTGGGGGATCCTTCTCAAGACCCCCAGGGGATGCCTGGAACCGTGGATGGAACAGCATCGCGTATAGATACATTGTTCCGCGGTCTGCCGAGTGTTAGTGTGTGAGTTAAGCGCAGCCAGAGGTGAATAACCGCTAGTAACAAAACAGGACAGTTGTAACAGTACACTGTAATAAAGCCACACCACGTGTCTCCCTCTGACACCGTATCTTTGCCCCCCACCCCGCCTTCCTCCTGTGCTGAGGCGAGAGGATTAAGCGCCTGCCTGGTGAGCTGCGTGCGGGGGACGCAGGTACGCGGGTGTCGTGATGCAGACTTAGGGCTACGGTGGCTCCTGACGTTGTGTCAGAGGAGGATCAACTGCTTCCAGACCGCGGGCCGCCCGGTACCTGAGACCGGGCGTGGAAGGGGGCAGCTGTATGCAGGCCGGGACTGTCCGCACGAGCCAACAGCTCAGAGGGACGTCTGGGCTTCGGAAGGTGGACGTTCGGTAGGCACCGGGTACAGAAGGTAGCCGAGAGCACCCAAGTGCAAGTTTAGTAAAGCGTTGCCTGGGAAGGAGTTAATATGATGATATAAATTGTGGTAATACAGATAAAATAGAGACCTTTTTTTTTTTAATAGTCTGGACACTTTTAGAGATTTGATAGATTAAGTCGGTTAAAAATTGTGTATCCATCTCAAATGTTCGTAATTCTACCTTTCTATAAAATGCTAGGTTTTACTCTTTCGCTCATTCTGCTTTCTTGCGTGGAGCTCGTCATGGTCTTAGAGCAAAGAGTGTCCTATTTCATCTGCTTTTCTGCAGCTACTTTCTTTCACTCAAGTTTCCATTTATTTTAACTAAATAATAATATACTTTGGGGCCTTCTTGTTGTTTCCAGAACATGCCAGCCTTATCCTGTCTTAGAGATCTCAAACCCACCTCTGATTTAGACACTCATCCTCTGGATATTTACGTGGTTAATTCTCTTCTCGCCTTCAAGTCCTTGCTCAGAGGACGCCTTCCCAATCAGGCTCTCTCCTGATTACCTTTTAAAACTGCAACCCTGGTGTGCCTGGGTGGCCCAGTTAAGTGTCCACCTCTTGATTTCGGCTCAGGTCACCACCTCAGGGTTGAGATCGAGCCCCACCTCGGGCTCCTCACTCAGTGTGGAGTCTGCTTGAGATTTCTCTCCCCCTCTCCCTCCACCCCTCGTCTCCCTCTCTCTCTCTCAAAATAAAGAAATAAAATCTTAAAAACAAACAAACAAACCTGCAACCCTGCCCATGATTTCCAGATAACTTTTACCCAACTGTGGTTGGGTTTCTTTTTCCCAGAAACATGCATCACCTTGTATCGAATGGGCACAGTTGCTTCCATTATTCTCATTATTTCCAATCTCATCTTCCTACATTATGAGCTCCATGAAGGTGGGGACTTGTCTGTTTTATTAACCGATGTTTCCCGGACTGTCCACCCTCTCTGACATATATCGGACACTGAATAAATAATTACCATGAATGAATTATTAAAATAGGGGGTGATGTGCCACATATCACCTGGAACCAAAGTGGCTTATAGGAAACATTTGTCCAAAGCCCTAGAACCAAGCACTGGTAGAAATCATTTACGAGACCATTTGGTGGGAAGAGACTTGTGGTCTGACAGCATGTTCGATGGTGTTAAGGAGTGACCATCAAGTGTTTCAATATGATAGCAGAGTTGCAGTGGTATTTGATCAAAGAGTTCTTGGCTTTTAGAACTATATACTGAAATTTTAATCTGTAATGTCATCTCCAAGGTTGGCTTCGCAGGGACTGCACTGGGGACAGGTCGTAGGTGGAATCGTGGCAGAGGCCAGCACGGCCCACGGTGCCTCACTGGATAGTTGTCACTCAGGGATGGATATGTGGGACTTCAAGGTCCTGTCCCCTCTGCTTCTGTGGATATTTGAAGCTTTTCAAAATGAAAAAAGATAATAAAAGATTGTGTATTAAAATAAATCACCTGCCTTCTGGTAGCATGAAGGAAAGGGATGTTCTTAAGAATGTAGTTTATAGTCTATTTTTGACTATTCAGAAACTTCATACATCACCATGACCATGAACACGGCTCCTTTTTACCCTGTGTTTATAGAATGCAAATCAACAGAGCAGAGTTCTCCTTGGTACGGAGCAGAGCCAGAAAAACTACACGAAACAGCAAAGGAAAACCCTACCTTATGCGAGACACGCTGATTTTTTTTATTTCAACTAGTGAATTGACCCTGAGGAGAAACCCTGTCTTTCTAAGTATTTAACTTTTGCATTTAAAATTGCTTGCATAGGAAAAAAATACTTTATTTACATTTTGTAATGCAGTGACTTCCCACTGGATTCCGCTCAGGCCAGGATCTATGGTATACAGATATTCAGGCTGTGGGTGTGGTGTCGCAGGACACCCTTTCTTTCTTTTTTCTTTTTTCAAAATATTTTATTTATTTATTTGACAGAGAGAGAGAGAGACAGCAAGAGAGGGAACACAGGCAGGGGGAGTGGGAGAGGGAGAAGCAGACTTCCTGATGAGCAGGGAGCCCGATGCAGAGCTTGGTCCCAGGACTCTGAGATCATGACTGGAGCCGAAGGCAGACACTTAAGGACTGAGCCACCCAGGTGCCCCTGCAGGACATCTGAGCAGCTTTGAGGACGCCAGAGAAAGTGGCTTCACACACCTTTACCTGCTGCTACCAGCCCAGTCTTGCTTTTCCCTAAAAACATCCTGCTTACTAGAACCTAATGAGTACATTTGCCACATTGCAGTGGCTTTTCATAGGTATCTATGCACAAAATTGAGACTGGCATGTCATGACAGATCTTTCTGTCTCTACTAAAGCTGGGGTGGTATTCTTTGATTCATTCATCAAAAACAATTAACCTCTAATTATATTGTATACTTAGAATTCTTCCCCCCCAAAGCTCTCAGTTTAGATGAATATTTAAATATTTACAATATTTAATATTAATATTTTCCAAAAGAATGACATGGTTCCTTTTGGTGGGTTCTTATATTACATTAAATATTCAAATATTTTTAGAAAACAGATAATAAAGTTACCTTGAGTTGTAATCAGAGGGACTTGGTCTTCCTCCCCACGGAAGGGTGGAAGAAAATGAAGGCGTCATGGGGAACCTACAGTCTCCTCCTGCAGGAAAGGGTGGGAACCCAGCATCTCCACACAGGAAGGTGGAAAGTCAGTAGATCTGGGCGTTGGATCAGGTTCTCATCTGGAGTTTGTGAGATGCTGTGTGTTATGTGGTGTCTCGTTATGACGAACCCAGGCAGGAATTCGTGACTGTTACCAACAATATTATCTTCATGTTATCACAGTTCGGACCCCCATTTCTCCTGCATCCCTTAGGATTCTCTTGCTGTACAATCTGCGTCATTTCTAGTATTGTATTTCATCTCCTGCCTTAGTCCTTATGCAGAATCTTTATCTTTTTAGGTTTCTTTACTATAAAGTAATATTGAAAAGCATCATGTCTTCAAGAGGTTTATTTTATATGATAATATAAAATTATTTTATTTTATATGATAATTTATAGTTTATTTTATATGATAATATCTGAACTGCCACCGTTCACCACTTGCTCAAAAGGAAACGGTAGGAAGGATTCCAATTATGCTGTGTGCTGGTACTTTCTACGTGGGCGATATCGTGAAACATTATACTTGAGTTGAATGGAAATTCTATCCAGATTTGTATGTATTCTTCCCCAAGTCTCTAAAAAGGCAACAGAACTGGTTATCAGTCAAGACTTCACGGAGCAGAAATGGGCATTATTCATGATTGGGAACATGAATTTTTAAAAAATGGTTTCATTACAAATGACAAGGCTACCTGAAGAATCTATATTAAAAAATCTTTTATCATTAGAAAAATACAGTTCTTGGAATGAGCCCCAAGTACATTAATGGGAAGATACAACTTTCATATGAATTTATAATTATACTCCTAAATCTTATCTAGAATTGACATCCTACCTTCCTCACTTTACCCTGCTGAATGAGGAACACATTATTCTAGCCCATAGGGACAATACTAGGAAAATAGAAGCTCACCCACTTGTAGTAGTTGGGCATGCTCCACGAGATCCTTTCTGACTTACAGAGACAGATGCTCTGTTCTTGCCGGTTTACTGGCAATGCAAGAGCCCATGGAAAGGAACCGTGTAATTCTTTTGGAAAATATTAAACTAGTAAGTGTCCATTTATACCTGAGTCCTGATTTCCACAAATGTGAGCTAACAGCCCACTGATTTCCTCACATTTAATGGAATAACTATACAGTCCACTGGACATCTGCTGTGGAAATGAGGTTATTTAAAGCAAGCAGAGGGAATACATGTATGCCCAGGGTCAGAGCCTGAAGATCACTCCCTAAGGAGTGCTTGGAGAGTCACCACGGCATTTTGGCAGAGGAGAAATGACAGTTGGGTGAAATCCAAGGAGGAAGCACCAGATGATTAGAGGACGGTCACATTTAGCAAAAATGCCCTGACCTTTATTTGCAATTCATGACATTACTACCATGTCTAGAGATGGACGCCAGGCAACCCTATTATCATAGAGAAAGACAGGCAGTGCATGATAAATGAGACCCCAAATCAAGGGGGAGAATGCTTCGGAACTGGGTTTCACCATGGGTGGCAGGGAGCCGTTCTATTGAGCAGAGGTATTTCCTGGAATATCCCTGGATGTGGATTAGAGATAGGTTGCCATATTTAACAAATAAAAAGGACACTCAGTTAAATTTGAATTTCAGATATGATGAATAATTTTTCATAAAAGGATATGCCAAATACTGCACATTCTTTTTTTTAAAGATTTTATTTATTTGACACAGAAAGAGAGATAGATCACAAGCAGGGAGAGGGAGAAGCAGGCTCCCTGCTCAGCAGGGAGCCTGATACCGGGCTCCATCCCAGGACCCCGAGATCATGACGTGAGCCAAAGGGAGACGCTTAACTGACGCACTCAGGTGCCCCAATATTGGACATTCTTATACTAAAACATGTTCATTGTGTATCTGAAATTTATATTTAACCGGACATCCTATATTTTATCTGCTAACCCTAATCAGAAATGAATATTCACTGATGGACTTGGACAAACTGGATTGGGTCTCCCCATTTCTAGGCTTCAGCTCAGTGTATCCAAGCTTTTCAGTTAATATTTGTGTTGGTTTTCTATTGCTCCCATAACAGTTTGCCACAAATGTAGTGGCTTACAGCAATATGAATTTATTCTCTAAGAGTTCTACATGTTAGAAGTCCAACTTGAGTCTCACTGGCTCCAATCAAGGCATCAACATGGCTGCGTTTCCTCAGGAAGCTCTGGAGAATATCCATTTCCTCACCTTTTCCACTTTCTAGAGGTCACCCACGGTCCTTGGCTCATGGCTCACTTTCACTGTCTTCTAAGCTGGTGATGCCAGGTCAATTCCTTCTCCCACTGGATCATTCTGACCTTCCAGAGTCACATTTCCCTTGACTCCCTTCTTCTGCCTCCTTCTCCCAATCAGGTGGGCTGTTGTCATTACATTGGACACACGTGGATAATCCAGGATGCTCTCTTTATTTTCAGGTCATCTGACTCAGCAACCTTAATCCCATCTGCGATTTTCATTCCCTTCCCCTGTAACCTAACATATCCGCAGGTTCTGGGGATGAGAACATGGACATCTCTGGGGGGTAGAGCGTTGTTCTGCTTACCACGATATTTAAACATGTTTGTCTTGAATTAGGCAATAATCTTCAAGCTGCTTTATCCCAAGTGAGTCTTTTAATTAGCTCTCTCATTTTCTAATAGGAGGCAAAGAAGGCAGATTGTACTTGACCCATGTATCAACCATTCCACCTGAGCGTGTTTAGAATAGGGCAGTGCAGAATGTCCGTGGGCTAAAGCTCCAGCAGACACGCACCAAGCAACTTCATTCATTCTCTTAACACCATTTTTTAAAACAGTGAGCTATGAAATCCTTGTACTGCATAAATTTCTGAGGACTAGTATATGAAATATAAGCAAAGTTGAACAAATATGAACTTTCAAGAAGAAAAAGCTAAAGCAAAGTAACTGGGGACAAAATTTGCATTTTCTGTTGATTTATTACTCGTTACTAAACATTTTTTTTTTACAAGAGAACAAATTTGCACCTTTATTTATTTACTTTTCAGTAAGTTTAAGTCGTTGAGGGGTATAGCAGCGGATCTTGTGGCCAGTGGCTTTAGCAGTAGGCGGCTTCAGAATGCTGCAGGAATCATGCCACTCTTTCCGGGAGCACAAGGTCCTTTCCCCCACGGTTTTCTCTGGTTTTGTTTGGTTTGCCCCCAGGAGTTGCTGTGTTGTTCTTTGCTTTGGACACGGAAGCACATCTCTTGCCTGGAATGAATTCAGTTTCATCTCGAGCAGAAACACCTTCAGTTTTATTTTATTTTATTATTATTTTTATTATGTTAGTTACCACACAGTATGTCATTAGTTTTTGATGCAGTATTCTAAGATTCATTGTTTATGTACAACACCCAGTGCTCCATGCAATTGGTGCCCTCCTTAATACCCACCACCAGGCCTTCAATTTTTTTTTAAAGATTTTATTTATTTATTTGACAGACAGAGATCACAAGTAGGCAGAGAGGCAGGCAGAGAGAGAGAGAGGGAAGCAGGCTCCCTGCTGAGCACAGAGAGCCTGATGCAGGGCTCAATTCCAGGACCCTGGGACCATGACCTGAGTCATGATGACTCAGTCGGATGCTTAACCCACTGAACCACCCAGGTGCCCCAGAAAACTCAATTTCGGGTAGGCACAAATACATACATAGTCTTTAGAGTCAGAGGTGAGGTTGGTTGTATGTTCAAGTGGGAAATGACGTGGAGAAAATCCATTTTTAGGACTCTCTTATATTAATATGATTTGCTCACTCAGGCCATTCTCTGTGCCAGCGTGCTCTCCATCAGCATCTAGACTGATCCTCTTCTCCTTGATAAAATTATTTTTATTATTTTATTTTGTGATGATGTAGACATTAGGGGAAAACTCAGTTCTTATTTACAGAGTCTTTAACCTAATTGACATAAATCTAATTGATTTCAGGCTATTAAATTCTCAGCTAGGTTATCTGTACACAAGTGAATTTAGGTTATCAAGACACTTTAAAACTTATTCACTCTCCTCTTATACTTTTTTTTTAATGATGTAAGTTTGGTGATAAATTTCCTTGGCATATAATCTTCCTTGAATTACAACTTTTAATGATAATAATTACTGCAATTATTAGACACTTACTAGGAGCCACATTATGTTCTAAGCTTTATAAGTACTCATCATGCAAAACCTATTGAATAGGTATTGTTCATATTTTATTGAAGAAAAAACAGACTTTTATATAACTACATGATTTCACAACCACTTGATTTCAAAGCCTTAGTCGAAATTTGAAAGGAGTCCTAAAGCTGAATGCATTGCTCTTAATAATGACATAAAACATGCCTCTAAAATGTATTACTGTGCTTTATTTATATAATTATAATTTGCTAGTTTGCTCTTATACTGTTAATGATGATACTAATGGTTGCATTTTATTCTCTCCCACTTGGTTGGCAGGTGAAGATTTGAGAAGTGTTCTTTGGCTTAGAACTCCTGCCTTCTTTTTTTTTTTTCTTTTAAGATTTTATTTATTTATTAGTCAGAGAGAGAGAGAGAGAGAGCGAGCACAGGCAGACAGAGAGGCGCTGCCTTCTTATACCTGCTCTGTGCTTTATGAACGCACAGCTGGTAAGTCCTCCTATTTTATAGTCTGACAACACCCACTGCAATAGGAGATTAGTGGAATGCTAATGAAGATATATTAATTAATGAGTTAGAGATCAAAGGCCTTCTTGTTAGCTACACGTGTCATTAGTGCACCCAATCACCCTGGGCCTCGGTGTCTTTTATAAGGTGAGGATGTAAGTCAGAGCTCTGGTGACAGGCAGAATAGTGGACCCCAAAGCTATCCCCCCATGCCCTATTCTCTGGGAGTTGTGAACACATTAGGTTACAAGGAAAGAAGAATTAAAGTTTCAGATGGATTTACAGTTGCTATTTAGATGACCTTAAAGTAGGGAGAATATCCTAGATTATCCAGAAGGGGGCGATGTAATGACAAGGGTCCTTTTAAGTGGGAAATGGAGTGGAAGCCGAGGAGAGTCAGGGAGATGTAACTATGGAGGAAAATCAGAAAGTTGCAATGTAAGAAGGACCGGATCTTCCGTTGCTGGCTACAGAGCTGTAAGGGAGTCACAGACCAGTGATGCTGGTGGTATCTGAAGCTGGAGACGGCAAGGACACAGATTGTCCCCTTGACCCTCCTGAAGCAAGGTAGCCCTTGATTTTAGCCCAGTGAGACCCATGGTGGACTTCTGACCTATAGACGTTTAAGGTATACATCTTGTTTTAAACCGTGTTCATGGTAATGTAGTATAGCACCATGATGAAATGAATATAGCTTGTAAAGTATAACCTTGAATTCGAACCATGATTACATTCTTTGCCTTCTGCATCTGGTCACGGAGCTAGACGTGCTCGCCAAACACTCTGAATGGAGTTCAGGGAGACCGTGCACTCGAAGAAGCACAAATTTACTATAATACTAGATACATAATTTCAAGTGGGCCCTTTTTTGTTGATGAGGATGATGTTACGTCTTTTGTTCTTAAGCCTTGTTTGAAAAACAGAACCAAATACAATTAATTCAACTGAAAATTATAGGCTTTGAAAAAATTAGAGGACATCTGTTTCTATTTTGATCAATATTGTGTACTGAGTAGTCTGAAAAACCTGCTTCTGAAACCCTTAGAATCCTTTCTTTTTGATTATATGATTAATTGTCCACATTTCCTTCAAGTAATTTCAGAGTTTTAATTTTATGGTTTAACTTTCCCTTTAAGTGTAATTTATTGGGTTTTGTTTTGATATATTGTAGGTGGTTAGCTAGTTCTAATTATTGCTCAATGAGTAATTTCTTAACTGATTTCAAAATACAGCGTTTTAACTTAGTATACAATTTACCTATTATTTTGACCGTTTTTGAATTTTTAAAATTCCGTTACTTTGTTATCTCTTTATATTCTAACACAAATTCCACAGCATTCTAATTATTTTGATTTTAAAATATATCAAATTCATTGTTAAATGGTACAGTTTTACTCAATTCAGTTTGAATGAAGCAAGTAGTAATCAGCAGATCAGCAGTAAAGTCGCAAAGTAAAGATACAAAATCAAAATATAAAGTAAAAGTGCAAAATCAAAATACAAACATCATGTGCGTTTCTACACACTAACAGTGAACTATCTGAAAGGGAAATTGAGAAAACAATCCCATTCACGGTAGCATGGAAAAGAACAAGATACCTAGTCATAAATTGAACCAAGAAGGTGAAAAGCTGTGCTGGAAACTAGGAGACATCAGTGAAAGAAACTAAAGAACATACTCAGTGGGCAGATACCCCATGGTCCCGGCCGCAAGCTGCTACGTTGACGTGTTGGCGCCACCGAGGACAGCTGTAGACCCAGTGCAGCCCATCAGAGTGTCAGTGGGATTTCCCACAGAAGTAGACAATGCAGCCTTGACATTTGTACGGAGCCGTGAAAGGCTTCTCTTTCTAAGAAGCACCCGGGGATGCTGGCGGGGCTGGCGCAGGGACCACAGCCCAGAGGTACGTGCTCCGAGGCAAGCGAGCTGAGCGCCTGCGCGTGGTTTTGAGGCAGGAAGGCGCGTGCCGGTTGCGCGTGCCGGGTTGCGCGTGCCGGGTTGCGCTTGCGGCGGAGCCGCTCCCGGCCTTGCAGCCCCAGCAGCGAGAGCTGGCCGACCAGTGCGTCATGTCTGCGCGGGGACTGAGAGGCCCTGAGAGACACCCCTGCTTTGCCAGGTAAAACACAAGGCACAGTTAAGTTCGAATTTCGGGTACGCGATGAAGAGCCGTTGAGCGCGGCCGCGTCCTAGACGTTGTGCATGACGTAAGGAGCGTGGCGCACGCACGGTACGATTTGTACTGCTTACCCACCGCCCTCAGCAGCTGGCACCCCGCGTTTCCGCGTGGGATCTGCGACCCCATCTCTGGCCAGCCCGAGCCCAGCCGGCTCCCTGACCCGGGCGCCCTTCACGCCGGGGAGCTTCCGGGGAAACGACCATCAGTTCCCTCGGAACGTGCCCTCGGGTTAGTGAGGACGGGCTGACGGGCACTGTCGCCTGCAGGGACGGTGGCCCCAGCTTCCGGCTCTTCTCAGTACCTCAGCCACTGGGGAAGCAGAGCCAGGATTCGGGGCGCCGCGAGCGAGGATTACTGAGAGCGGAAGCTGGAGACTGGGAACAGAAGGGCCGGTGAAGAGGGACGGCCATGAGGGAAGACCAGGACCCCCTTCGGAGTATAACCCCCTGTCAGCCTTTGGCCACATGACGACCGTCATCGGTCCCTCGTTAGGCCCCGTTCCCGCTGGAACAGAATGAAAAGCCCAGTCCCCGGTTGGCTCTCTAGTTTTCAAGCACTGGTGGTGGTTTTCAGCACAGCTTGGGCCTTCCCAGTCTTTAAAAACTGTTGCTCTTCATATTAGTTGCTATAAGCAAGTTCTGCTTGGTGTCACTGCCCTGGACGTAGAGATGAGTCGTGTCGCTTTTCAGGTTTTCTAAAGTGGGATCAGAAGTGTCTGCTCCTTCGCGAAAAATTCCCGCTGTCCTGTTTCCACGCCGCCCTCCAGACCATTCGAACCCCATTCTCGAGACTGCTGAGTCCTCGATCCTCAAGCTCAGCAGTTTGGGAAAGCACATTAAGCCTTTTTATTTTTGGTGCGTTTTGGTACATTTTATTTTGGCTCTCCCCGCCCGCCGGTCGTCCCCCACCCGACAATGCGGACCGCTCAGTTAACCCTGAATTCCACGGTTGTGGGACCTGCAGCTCCTTCAGGTTAGGACGGATTCTATTTCGTTATAAAAGTCAAGCAATTTCAAGGGAAGTTTCTTACATTTGGGGCACTTAGGGACATGCCTTGGAACAAGAAAAGAAATCCTGATATACTGTAAAAAACACAAAACCCTGAGATGTGGTTTTCTGTTTGACCTTTCTCAGAGGCGGCCGTTTATTTGTTCAGGGAGTGCGGCGTCTGGGGAAACGAAACAGCCCAAAGGGCCTGTCCCCCAGGCGCTTCCGGTCCCAGGTGAAATGTTGGGGACAGTGTGATTCAGTTCTCCCTCCTCTCCCCGGGCATTCTCTTGACGTTCAGGCGGAGGTCTTCTGGCACGGGCTGTGAGAGGAAGAGCTCACTGGGTGCCCAGACGACCTCAGATACACAGTGCTGTGTGCGCAGAAGCCTGTGGAATCAGGAAGCCGAGAGTTGCGTCTGGGGTTTGCTCTGTGAGCGGCGGCTGCCTTCCCTGACCTTTCCCACCCTGGGAAGCCAGTGGCATGTCCCTCTGCTCCTGAGTCGGGGGGGGGGGGGGGGGGGTCTTCAGGGAACGGGACTGGAAGCCCCGGCATTGCTCCTTCACTCTGCAGCCTCACTGAGGACGCTTACTCTGCCCCTCAGTTTTCTTGTCTGTGAAATGAGGGTAGTATATACCACATAAAATCTTCGGAAGGAAAAAAGAAAAAGTCAAATCATAGAAAGCACTTCGGTTTTTTTTGTTTGTTAGTTTTTATTATGTCACGTTAGTCACCATACAGTATACCGTTAGTTTTTGATGTCGTGTTCCATGATTCATTGTTTGTGTATGACACCCAGTGCTCCACGCAGTCTGTGCTCTCCTTAATGCCCATCACTGGGCCAACCCATCCCCACACCCCCCTCCCATCTGAAACCCTCAGATTGTTTCCCAGAGTCCATAGTCTCTCATAGTTCATCTCCCACTCTGGTTCCCCCCCCACCTTCATTTTTCCCTTCCTTCTGCTAATGTCCTCCAGGCTATTCCTTATGCTCCACAAGTAAGTGAGATGTATGATAATTGACTTTCTCTGCTTGACTTATTTCACTCAGCATAATCCCCTCCAATTCCAGCCATGTTGATGGAAAAGTTGGGTCTTCATCCTTTCTGATGGAGGCATAATACTCCATTGTATATATGGACCACATCTTCCTTATCCATTTGTCCGTTGAAGGGCTTCTTGGCTCTTTCCACAGTTTGGTGACTGTGGACATGGCTGCTATGGACATTGGGGTACATGTGCCCCTTCTTTTCACTACATCTGTATCTTGGGGGTAAATACCCAGTAGGGAAATTGCTGGGCCATGGGACAGCTCTATTTTTAATTTTTGAGGAACCTCTACATTGTTTTCCAAAGTGGCTGCACCAACTTGCATTCCCACCAACAGTGTAAAAGGGTTCCCCTTTCTCCACAATCTCTCCAGCATTTGTTGTTTCTTGCCTTGTCAATTTTTGCCATTCTAAGTGGTGTAAGGTGATATCTCAATGTGGTTTTGATCTGAATTTCACCAGTGGCTAATGATGATGAACATTTTTTCATTTGTCTGTTAACCATGCATACGTCTTCTTTGGAGAAGTGTCCATTAATGTCTTCTACCCATTTTTTTTGACTTGATTATCTGTTTTTTAGGTGTTGAATTTGAGAAGTCCTTTGTAGATCTTGGTTACCAGCCTTTTGTCTGTAGTGTCATTTGCGAATATCTTCTCCCATTCTGTGGGTCGCCTCTTTGTTTTGTTGACTGTTTCCTTTGCTGTGCAGAAACTTTTAATCTTGGTGAAATCCAAAAGTTCATTTTCACTTTTATTTCTATTGCCTTTGGAGATGTGTCTTGAAAGAAGTTGCTGTGGCTGATGTCAAAGAGGTTGCCTATGTTCTCCTCCAGGATTTTGATGGATTCCTGTCTCACATTGAGGTCTTTCATCTATTTTGAGTTTATCTTTGTGTATGGTGTGAGAGAATTGTTGAGTTTCATTCTTCTGCATGTGGCTGTCCAATTTTCCCAGCGTCATTTATTGAGGAGACTGTCTCTTTTCCATTGGATATTTTTTCCTGCTTTGTTGAAGATTGACCATAGAGTTGAGGGTCCACATCTGGGCTCTCTACTCTGTTCTACTGGTCTGTGTGTCTGTTTTTGTGCCAGTACCATGCTGTCTTGGTGATCATAGCTTTGTGATATAGCTTGAAATCAGGCAATGTGATGCCCCTAGGTTTGTTTTTCTTTTTCAACATTTCCTTAGCAGTCCAGGGTCTTTGCTGGTTCCGTACAAATTTTAGGATTGTTTGATCCAGCACTGTGAAAAATGCCGATGCTATTTTGATTGGAATGGTGTTGAAAGCATAGGTTGCTCTGGGCAGTATAGACATTTTAACAATGTTTATTCTTCCGATCCTCGAGCATGGGATGCTTTTCCATTTTTTTAGTGTTTCTTCCATTTCTTTCATAAGTGTTGTGTAGTTTCTAGATTATAGATCCTTTACCTCTTTGGTTAGGTTTATTCCAAGGTATCTTATGGTTTTGGTGCTATTGTAAATGGAATCGATTCCCTAATCTTTCTTCTGTCTCAATGTTAGTGTATAAGAAAGCAGCTGATTTCTATGCATTGATTTTATATCCTGCCACATTGCTGAATTGCTGTATGACAAAGGAAACACTTTGAACACTGCCTTCCACTCAGTGGGTTTTCCGTCATGGTTAGCTAGAATTAGTCATCTCATCCTTTGTTTGTTATGTTTTCTCCCCCTAATCTGTTTACTCCACCAATGACTTTTCAATAAAAGTCTTTTCATTGAAGACTTTTCATTGAAAAGACTTTTCAATGACGTTTTCAATAAAATCACAGATGTGATGGACTGAGAGACAATTTAGGTGGAAATGGGGTGAGGGGTTTTTTCCAGTCGGGTCCTGGGAAGAGCTCATGTAATTTTAACTAGAAGCATTCTCAGGAGAATGAACCTGGATCCAGGTAAGCATGGGAAGAGCAGCATGATTCTGTTTGACCCCTCAAATCCCTCTGTCTACAAAATACAATAAGTACTTTGGAAACTTCCTATTTCTTTCAATACTTATTATAAGAAAATGATGGCCTTGAATAGGCTTTAAATAATGTGTTGTGATGTAAAATTACTTTCATCCAGGCTTCATGAGAAGCTCATGAGGCTGTGGGAGAAATCTTTTTTTTTTTAAGAGATTTTATTTATTTGAGAGAGAGAGAGCAGGCTTGTGCACAAGCAGGGAGAGGGACAGACAGAGAGGGAGAAGCAGGCTCCCCGCTGAGCAGGAGCGGGATGCAGGTCTCATCCTAGGACCTGGGATCAGGACCTGAGCCAAAGTCAGACGCTTAACCAACTGAGCCACCCAGGCACCCCCTTCTTTTTGAATCTTGACCAAAGAACTATGACTTAAAGATGATTCTTTGGGCTGCTTCGCATAATAGGGACATTGTGCACATGGCTTCCAGTAACTGAGTCTTGAGGCTGTAGGAAGTACTTTGGGATGTCAGTTTACTGTATTTATTGATGTTAAATTATATACATGATTGGAATTTAAAATACCCATTCCTAATTTATTTTCATTATTTTACTTTGGATGGTTAGTTTGGAATCACCTTAAATGTTAGTTAGACAAAAATAAGTTTTGTCTTCATTAGTTTTGAATTGTCTAGAACTGCCTTCATCAGTCTTCTGCTTCACTCTCCCAGTCGCACTAGCATGCTGCCAGCACCTGCATTTTCAATATTATGATAGATTTCTGATTCTTTTCTGTAATGCTGTGCCTCCTGTGAAAGCAGCCACAACTTTTAACTGTCTTGGAAACTCAAAATTGTCGAAAGTGGGAAAAATCTCGTAGGCACACAAATGTCATCGTCCCTTCTTGAGTGCAGGTGCTGTGACCGTCTTGAGTTCCACGGAGCCTCCAGGAATAAGGAGCAGTCCGCTTTGCTGCGCTCGGCTGCACAAACGGGCTGCCTTATTCCCACAGTCTGATCTCCCCTGTTCTACGTCTGATACAATTTCCCAGACTGTGTGTGTCAGCTCTGGGTTTCATGAGCATCAGGATTTTAAATAATACACTATCTTCCGTGGCAGTGGTGTCCTATTTATAAGGTTTTTTAAAATTTTAGATTTTTCTTGAAAAGTTAGTAAAATGACAGAGAATTAAGTTCAAAAGAACAGATTGGTTTGAATTATTCAAATCTAGGAGGGCCTACATTAGCCAGATTTGATCTTTATTGAATCCTTGCTTTGTCTCGAGTGCATTTGATTTTCAAGGGAAAGAAAGAGATGATAAAAACTGGATAGAAATGAAGTATTCATTTCAAAGTGCCATTTCTAGAGATGGTGTAAGAGCCAGCTTGTCTTTTCAGCCTTTGACATGTATCTCTAGTTCCCCCCAGCACATAACTAGTACTCAGCATGATAGATAGGAAGTCCCTCAGGTATCAGGAGTGTCTTCACAATTATGCATGGTCACAGTTTTATCAAAGCATTTGCACTCATGAGAAAAACAAACCCAGAATGTTCTAGATAATTTACTATTGGACCTCTAGGCGCCAGGGCCGGGAGCCGCCCCGGTGAGCCGTCGAGCCCCCGCACCGGCGTGCGGTCCCGTGTCACAGCGGCCCCGGCGGGCCAGCGCAGCCAGTGGCTTGGGCGTGGCAGGTGTGTCCTAGGGAAATTAAAGAAGGAAATTCTGGAGTCACGGCCTCTGCCTCCAAAGTTCTTTCTCGGCCCCCGGCACACGCCGATTTCCTTTTTCTCCGTCCGCTTCTGCAGTGCTCTTTCTCTCCCTGACCCTTCGACTCGCCTCCAGCCGACCTCGCGGCGCTGGCGAACCGGAACCGCTCGGAACTGACCCGCCCGCGCGCCAGGCCCCTGCAGCGCAGCTCGTCTCGCGGGGCGGCTGCTCTGGGGCGCTCCCGCCGTGGTCTCTACCCCCCGAAGGCGGGGCGCTCTGGCCGCCAGACTTGAGGGGAGCCTCCGCGGTTCCTACTGTCGCTTCCCACTGGTTGGGAGATCTTGTTCCTCTGTCAGAATATACGATAAATCCACCCGAGTCTCTCTTCCCACCCCGCTCCACTGCCGGCTCCGGCCGCCTCTCCCGGCGGGTCCTGGCTCGGCCGTCTGCTCTGCTTTCCAGAGCTCGGTCAGCCGAGTGCGGCCCCGCTGCCCCAACGCACCCACGGGCTCCCGCACGGTGGAATAAAACGAAGAGCCGCGACTGCCTTCTGCGAAGCCGGACCTCACCTTCCCTCGGCCCAACTGTTTCCCACGCAGCCTCTTGCCTGCTCTGCCCCGGCTGCATCGGCTTCTTTTCAGTCTTTACATGGAGACGCACCACAGGACACCTCGTGTGCTTCCCTCCCGTTCGCCTGGCTCCAGCCTTCCCGGCCTGCGGGGCACACGCCAGGTCAGCTTCTTGGAACCCCTTCCCGGCGTGTTCTGTGAAGTCACACCCCTATATACATGTGTATGTGTGTATATGCACACACACGTACATACACACATATATACACTTACATACAAATATGTGAATATTTGTACACACATATAAAGTAGTACTTATATTTATCTTATAAGCTAAGTTGGTCATTAGTTTAAGCATCTTTCTCTCCCACCAGAATGTAAGAAAGTCCCATGTAAGTAGAAAATTGTTATTTTTTGCTGCTAGATTTTCTCAGGAAGCAAAAATTTGTTTTAAACTGGGAGCTTTAAGAATTTTTTTTACGTTTTCAAATGGTTATAAGTCAAACAAATGAGCAAACAAAAAACAAAGCTATACAAAGACTGTATGTAGCTGACAAACCCTAAAATATTTACTGTTTGATATTTTACAGAAACAGTATTCCAAAGTGGCACCTATTAAGCATTCAGTAATTATTATTACAATAATAATTGTATTAGAAATAAATTTAATATATAAAAATATATCAGCAACTTTGAGAAATCCTAAACTTAATTCACTTTGAATCTTTTAATAGGCTGATTTTTTAAAATTTAAATTCAGTTAGCCAACATATAATTAGTTTCAGATGTAAGAGTTCAGTAATTCATCAGTTCTGTATAACACCCAGTGTTTATCACATCACATGCCCTCCTTAACCTTCATCACCAGGTTACCACATCCCCTCACCTACCTCCCCTCCAGTAACCCTCAGTTTGTTTCCTAGAGTTAAAAGTCTCTCATGGTTGGGATGCCTGGGTGGCTCAGTTGGTTAAGCAGCTGCCTTCGGCTCGGGTCATGATCCCGGCATCCTGGGACCGAGTCCCACATCGGGCTCCTTGTTCAGCGGGGAGCCTGCTTCTCCCTCTGCCTCTGCTTGCCACTCTGTCTGCCTGAGCTTGTGCGCGCGCTCTCTCTCTCTAATAAATAAATAAATAAATAAAATCTTTAAAAAAAAAAAGTCTCTCATGGTTTTCTCCCTCACTGATGACTTCTCATTCAGTTTCCCCTCCCTTCCCCCATGATCCTTTGGGCAGTTTCTTAAATCGCACATATGAGTGAAACCATATGATAATTGTCTTTCTCTGATTGCCTTGTTTCACTCAGCATAGTACCCTCCAGTTCCATCCACATCGATGTAAATGGTAAGATTTCATCCTTTCTGATGGCTGAGTAATATTCCACTGTGTGTGTGTGTGTGTGTGTGTGTGTGTGTATATGGCTGCACCAGCTTGCATTCCCACCAACAATGTAATGCTGAGTGATGTTGAGCACTTCTTCATGTGTCTGTTGGCCATCTGGATGTCTTCTTTGGAGAAATGTCTGTTCCTGTCTTCTGCCCATTTCTTGACTGGATTCTTTGTTTTTTTGGTTGTTGAGTTTGAGAAGTTCTTTATAGATCCTGGATACTAGCCCTTTATCTGATGTCATTTGCAGCTATCTTCTCCCATGCCTTTTAGGAATTGGAGGTTGCCCTTTAGTTTTGTTGACTATTTCCTTTGTGTTGTAGAAGCTCTTTATCTTGATGAAGTCCCAGTAGTTCATTTTTGCTTTTGTTACCTTACCTTTGGAGACAGTCTTGGAAGAAGTTGCTGGGGCTGAGGTCTAAGAGGTCTAAGAGTCTTTCTTTGTGTTCTCCTTTAGGATTTTGATGGATTCCTGTCTCACCAGTAGGTCTTTCATCCAGTTGGAGTCTGTTTTCATGTGTGGTGTAAGGAAATGGTCCACTTTCATTCTTCTGCATGTTGTTGTCCAATTTTCCCAACACCATTTGTTGAAGAGACTGTCTTTGTTCCATTGGACTTTCTTTCCTGCTTAGTAGACGAATAGTTGACCATATTGTTGAGGGTCCATATCTGGGCTCTCTATTCTGTTCCATTGGTCTATGTGTCTGTTTTTGTGCCAGTACCATGCTGTCTTAATGATTGCAGCTTTGAAATATAGCTTCAAGTCAGGCATTGTGATGCCACCAGCTTTGGTTTTCTTTTTCAACATTCTTTTGCTATTTGGGGTCTTTTCTGGTTCCACGCAAACTTTAGAATTATTTATTCCAGCTCTGTGAGAAATGTCAGTGGTGTTTTGATAGGGATTGTGTCTAAAGTGTAGATTGCTTTGGGTAACATAGACAATATTTCTTCTTCTAATCCATGAGTGTGGAATGTTTTTCCATTTCTTTGTGTCTTCTTCAATTTCTTTCATAAGTTTTCTGTAGTTTTTAGAGTACAGATCCTTTACCTCTTCGGTTAGGTTTATTCCAAGGTATCTTATGGTTTTTGGATCCCATTGTAAATGGGATCGATTCCTTAATTTCTCTTTCTTCTCATTGTTAGTGTACAGAAATGCAACTGATTCCTATACATTGATTTTACAGCCTGCCAGATAGCTGAATCCCTGTATGAGTTCTAGCATTTTTGGGGTGAAGTCTTTTGGGTTTTCCACATAAAGTATCATGTCATCTGTGAAGGGTGAGAGCTTGACTTTTTCTTTGTAATAGGCTGATTTTTACTGTGACTCTCCCAAGGGCAGGATTTTGGTGTCATGCAGCTCTCAGATGTGTATAACCATAAGCTGTGTATCATGGCATGTTTATTAACATCTCCTAGAACAATAATGTTTTTCAGAAAATACCTTAGGAAATGGTATTTAAAACATTAGTTTTGGGGCACCAGGGTGACTCAGTTGGTTGAGCATAAGACTTTTGGTTTCAGCTCAGGCTGGGATTTCAGGGTCCTGGGATCAAGCCCCTTGTTGGGCTCTATACTCGGTGGGGAGTCAGTGGAGAGTCTTTCCTTCTCCCTCTGCCCCTCCCCCCATGCACACTCTCTTCCTCTAAAATAAATAGTAATAAATAAATTTTTAAAAATAATAAAACATTAACTAGTGTTGAGAAGTAGACTAAAAATGATAAGCCAAGAAGATAGTCCTCCAGAACTCTCCCAGCATCTAGCAAGAAACTGGTCGGTGAGGCACCCCAGCCATGTCCCACTCAGCGTTCAGAGGAGAGCGCCACTCTGTGCAGAACGTTGGTGTTGCTGGTGAAATCTTTTCTGCCACTGAGTACATAATACTTACAGCATTGATGAAAGTACTCTTGCTGTCCTGGCCAAGACCAGCAGGAAGTAACTGTAAGGTCCTGTCTCCAGTGCTTGTTGTCGCCTCTCTGGCCAGGCACTGAGAACCTCTCTCCACTGGCTTGAACACTGACCTCCCGTGTCAGTTTTCAGGCTTGTTCCGCACGCAGTCAGTGACGGCCTGCTCTGGGTCATTCATGAGATGCAAGAGGTAAGTTCTCACGGGTCATCTGCTGTAGCATTAAAACCTGAAAATCACAGCCAGTGTCCGCTCATCTCATATCACCCATGGTTTCAGTAATACTTACTAACTCATCGTGTGGCAAGCTGCGTGTCCAGGCTGCGGATAAGACACAGTCCCTGTCCTCAAGCTGCTCATTATCTGTGACAAAGGGAAGATGTTTAAAGAAACACCTGAAGTCGTGGTTCACAGACCCCAGGACGAGGCATCCCTGCACTCCCCAGCCAGTTCCAAGGTTATCATGAAAATATTGTAAAAATTCAAGGGGAAGGTAGAAGCTGAGTATTCCTTAGACCCCGCAAGAGTGACCAGCTCAGAGCACTTCGCAATGTGAGTGTCAGACCCTGCTGACAGTCGTGTCAGTGACGCGGGACTTTGTCCAAGTGGGTTGGCTCTGTGTGCTGCGGTGAAGAAGTAGGGACCACACGGGAAACCGACGGGGAGCAGGAAGTGAGGACAGAGCCTCCTCTGTGTCCGGGACCTGAGAAGCTGCTCAGTGCCCCATGGCCACACACATACATTTAGTCAGTAGCTTGCTTTTTTTTTTTTTTTTTAAAGATTTATGTTTTTATTTGCATGAGAGAGCGAGTGTGCACTGGCATGCAGCGGGTGGTGGTGGAGGGAGAGAAAGAAACTCCGAGCAGACCGAGCACTGAGTGCAGAGCCTGACAGGCTAGACCTCAAGACCCTGAGATCAGGACCTGAGCTGAAACCCTGAGTAGGTCACTTGATGGACTGAGCCACCCAGGTGCCCCAGTAGGTTGCTTATTTAAAAGTTGTATGTGAATATTACTTTTTCTTTCAATTTGTGTGCATTGTTTTTTCAAATGGTTGCTATGTTGTCAGAACACAGATGCTTATTAAGTAATTTGGGGTTAAGTTCTTAATAGCAGAATGTTAGGTATTTCTTTCGGTCCAGGGTGCTGTGGGAATAATAATGAGGCATTAACGACTCCGAAAGTTGAGAAGCTCCTGAACCAAATTGAAGTTGGTGAATACCTCAGTGGAGCTATGTGCAGTGTGTTGAGAAGCATAAGGAGAGAGAGCGACTGGGCTTTCAGGAAGGACTGAAGTGCGTCAGGGGAAGGCTAAGCAGTGGGGCTGCCAGTTGGACTATCCCTGAAGGGATGTGTGGGATTTATCAGGTGAAAAATAAGGAGTGGTAAGAAAAGGCAACACATTGCATTATTTTTGCCAATTATTCTAGTATTTCCCTAAAGTCGTCCTTCGCTCTCAGCCTTGAGCTGCCTTGACCAAAGCATCCTTTTCTCATTGATAGTAAGTGACTAAGCCTTCCCAGACTCACCTTTCTCCCTTTATCTCGGAAGCCCAGGTACCAGCACTGAGATACACAGGAGCCTTCACTCCCCTAAAGGCACCCCTCATCCGATTCTTTTTTTTTTTTTTTTTTTGCAGAATGGGTATGTAGGCTTTTATTCAGGCAACCATTCTCATAACCATAAAGATATTTTTAAAACAAATAGCTGTCCCAAGTATCTTCATTAGTGATCCAGAATGAACAAAAATTAACTGTTAAATAAACACATTTCAGTACATAAAACAAGTCTTCCAAAGTCTTTAACAGAGACCTAATTACATTATTTTCTAAGTTAGAGTGACTCATAATTAATGTGAAAATCATAATTAATGTGAAAACCATAATTAATACAGATGACACAGGTGATACTATACTTTGCCAAGGTAAAGAAATATATTTGATCTTAGATTATTTTTTTTAATTTTTTATTTTTTTATAACCATATAATGTATTATTAGCCCCAGGGGTACAGGTCTATGAATTGCCAGGTTTACACACTTCGCAGCACTCACCATAGCACAAACCCTCCCCAATGTCCATAACCCCACCACTTCTCCCTATCCCCCTCCCCCCCGGCAACCCTGTTTTTTTGTGTGAGATTAAGAGTCTCTTATGGTTTGTCTCCCTCCTGATCCCATCTTGTTTCATTTATTGTTTTCCTGCTCCCCAAACCCCCCGCGTTGCATCTCCACTTCCTCATATCAGGGAGATCATATGATAGTTGTCTTTCTCTGACTGGCTTATTCCGCTAAGCATAATACCCTCTAGTTCCATCCACGTCGTCGCAAATGACAGGATTTCATTTCTTTTGATGGCTGCATAGTATTCCATCATATATATATACCACATCTTCTTTATCCATTCATCTGTTGATGGACATCTAGGTTCTTTCCATAGTTTGGCTATTGTGGACATTGCTGCTATAAACATTCAGGTACACGTGCCCCTTCGGATCACTACGTTTGTATCTTTAGGGTAAATACCCAGTAGTGCAATTGCTGGGTCATAGGGTAGCTCTATTCTCAACTTTTTGAGGAACCTCCATGCTGTTTTCCAGAGTGGTTGCACCAGCTTGCATTCCCACCAACAGTGTAGGAGGGCTCCCCTTTCTCCACATCCTCGCCAGCATCTGTCATTTCCTGACTTGTTAATTTTAGCCATTCTGACTGGTGTGTATCTGAAGTATTTTTGAATCTTTTTTCTTTGGTTCCCTCCAAATCTCTATTTTCTGATCACAGGTCAGAAAAATCACAGGCTGGGAGGAGAACAATACCCTAAAACTGACTCATGGTGAAAGAAGGAAGATTTAAAGGTCCTTGCATTCCCCGAGGCTGCTCAGATTTCAGAACAGGAATCTGGTCAACACAACTGAATTTCCAATCTATAGCATTTCATTCTCTGTGGAGAATGCCAGGCTGAGAAGAAGGGCTCATTTCAGCCAGAGATTTTCCAGTTTGCTACCACATGGGATGGAGTCTGCCTTTGGGATTGTGTCCTTTCAGCTAACACAGGATCCTTTGTTTGTGCAGTCCCTTCTTGATTCAGGGAAGCTCCGACAGGTATGAGTCACACAGGCAGCTTAGGGATAAATGTCTCCAGATGATTCACAAGGGAGCTGACAAATTTTGGCTTGTGGTTCTTTTAATTCTAAAACGTTTCCTCAGTGTATGGGAACAGATGTATCCAGTGTAACTTTAGTTGCAGAAAACCAGGTCCTAAGTTGTGAGTCCCAGTACCTTTCAGATAGAGCTCTTTGAACTCGTAATAAAACTAATGTAACAGTTTCAGGGACAGGGAGGTGACTTCTAGGATAAAACTAGGAAGGAACTAGAACTGCTTGCCCAGGGTCTCAAATGGCCCTCTCCTTCTCTTAGCTCACCACCCCCAGATAACCCAGGATGAGAAAGCATTGCCCTCAGGAAAAATGCAAAAACTTGTCTGAGGGACTTTAATATGCAGATGCATGTGTTCCTCATAACAGTTAATGAAGAAAATGCTGTGGTTGTCCTCATGTTTCCAGAATTGGATACTGGGGCACAAAAGGGTCACCTAACCTACGCCAGGTCACACAACTGGTGGGTCTGGAGTTGAGATTTGAGTGCAGGCAGACTTCATCCTGCTCCAGAGCCCAGGTCCTTCATCACAGGGTCACTGCACCGGCTCAGGGCTCGAAAGCTCTGCTGTGTGACATGAGTCACTAGCCATGTGTGGCTATTTACATTAAGATTAAGTAAAATAAGATAAAATAAAAGTCATTCTCTCAGTCACTGGCCACATTTCAAATGCTCCGTAACCACCTGTGGCCAGTGGACAAGGCAGAAACAGTTCCCATCATCGTCAGAAGTTCTACCAGACGCTGTTGCCCTAAGGTCTAGAGTCAAGGCCTCTTCTTTCACTGATATTCTTGAATATTTTACTGATAGTCTTCAATACTGTTTCCAACACTTCTGAAATAGTGCAGTAGCTAACCACTAGCTTAAACGATGTGAGCATATTAGCGAAGGAAAACTGTTCATTATTATCACCCTCTTCCAGAAAACACATTTGAATTATAATGCGATGTTTATTCTCTCAGCTCTGAAGTAACTAGTGGAGGTTGCAGCCTACTCTGCCTGTGTAGACCTGTCAGTGGGGCCCAGCAGCGATGTTACGGGACTGCTCACTCGGGCAATCGGACATTTCAGCTGATGCCCCAGCTAGGTGTAACCTCGACAAAGAGCATAGGCTGTTCATGCCAGTCCTTCTGAACCAAAAGAGAGGAGACACTCGGAAGTGTCATTAATGTTCCAGTCAATGCATTGTTGACAACATACACTGGCTTTAACTATGGCTTATTGCGTTTTTCTACAGTTGAGACTTCCAGTTGCATTCTCTGTGTGTTTCCAGTTTGAAACCAAGAGTTACCCTGTGCATTGTTGCATATGTACCTAGCAGTATTCTGAGAAATAATACAGAGTCCAAAGGGAAGCTTTGATGTCTTTATGGGATCTCAAGGTCAGGAAAAACTGAGAAGAGCCGAGGCTCTGGGAGAAATAATTTCTCAGAGATGCTAACCATCCACCACACCATTACTAAAATAAAATTCTAGCTTCCTTTGTCATGTCACTCCCTCCCTTTGATACTGTTACTTATTTTAATCTATTATGTCATGAGAAAGGATTATCTAATGCTACTGAAATATCAACTTTATTATCAATAAGAACTTTCTTTTAATTTTTTTTCTACTTGCTTAGTTAATATTGTTTTTTATAGGAGTAATCAGATGTATTTATTAAACAGATACAGTGTTGGATATCAGAAGGTAATGGTAATTATAATACAAACTATAACTTTTCACAGTTATAACTTTTCACAGTGGTCTCTCCTGAAATATCAAAGAAATAGTTGTTTCCCATATAGTCTTTCAATCTTAAATATACTTTGTGGCATTATTTTAAACTGGTAATCTATGCCTGATCTGATAATAAAATAACAAGACTGTGAAGTACGACGATTTCTTGCCCCTCTAGGGTTTCAGTGACAAGAGAAAAGGGACACAACTGTCGGCTGACTTCCCTGGGGTCTCACCTTGCCCGATCCAAGTGCTTTGTGTACTTGATCTCATTTAATCCTTACAACAAGCCCAGAAGTTAAACTGTTTATTTCACTCATTTATTGAAGAAGAATTTTAAGGCAAAGGAAGGTTAAATAAATAGTTCAGAGTCAGGTGACTGGTAAGCAAGGGAATTACAGTCTTAACTTAAATATGACCGATTCCAGACCCTGTCCTCATCAACACGGCGTCAGGAGACTGCGGTATGGTTCTGGGCCAGGCAGATAGGCAAGAAGGCAGCTTTTGTGTGCAAGACATTTATCTGATCAAGAAATGAAAAGCCTTGGGGCGCCTGGGGGGCTCAGTCAGTTAAGCTTCCCGTCTGGGTTTCAGCTCAGGTCGGGCTCTCACAGTGGAACCTTGCATTGGGCTCAGCATGGAGTCTGCCTCAGAGTCTCTCTCCCTCTCCCTCCCGCTCACTCTCTCTCTCTCAAATAAACAAAACAGATAAAATCTTTTTTTTTAATTTTTTTATTTGACAGATCACAGGTAGGCAGAGAGGCAGGCAGAGAGAGAGAGGGGGAAGCAGGCTCCCCGCTGAGCAGAGAGACCGATATGGGACTTGATTCCAGGACCCTGAGATCATGACCCAAGCTGAAGGCAGCGGCTTAACCCACTGAGCCACCCAGTGCCCCGAAAATCTTTTAAAAAACAAAAAAAAAACCAAAAAAAACAGAAGACTTGAATTTTGTTTGTGGGGTAATTGTTTCCATCTTTGTGGAACTCCTGTCATGTAACATTCCTGACCTCTTGCCCTTGAATTTGCCTAGCCATAAAGTAGAAATGAATCCAGAATTGTTATGATGACGGTGGGAATTATTCCAGCCAGCAGGTGGGATTATCTGATGGTGAATCCAGAAAGGACTGCTGGGCATGCTGGATTCTTGGCTCCTCAGCCATCCAGCTCCCCTGAGCAGACAGCCTCCTTGCCGGGCGCGGCTGTCCCATTCCCCTCCGTCAGGGCTGTCTGCGGAGGAGGCCAACCTTGGGCCAGTGTGGCTGAGACCGGTGCAGTATGCCTCGTTTCCGGGGGCGGTGCCTGCAAGACCACGTGGCTGGGAGACCTTCATCGCTGTCACTGCTGGAGGTCTCTGGTGTTTGTCCGGAGTCAGGTGGTATGGGAGGTTGAAAATCCACTTGAGGTGGCCAGACACAACCTACTGCTAGTCCGTATCCTTCAGTTTTTACCCATTTAAAGTTTCTGTCTGTATCATTTTTCAGAAATGTTCTCTAGGTACATTGAGGGCCCGAGATTCCTCTGTCGCGTAGTTGTGTCTTGTAGCTCTTGCGAGGCTGGTACATGCATCAAGAAGAAACTCCCCGGGGACAAGTATGTGCAGATTTGGGACATTTATTTCCAGTCAAGGGAGACACACAAGGCGGGTTAAACAGGGCTCTGCAAAACGTATCCGGGTGTTCTGGAGTTCCAAGGGCTTCCGGCTTGTTCCCACTAAGGATATTTTGCTCTGGGAGCCGGTGTTGGGTAGGGAAAGAGCACCCACCACTTCCTGCAACAGTTTTTCTCGTCATTGCATTCACCAGTGGCACTGTCTGTGGCGGTGCAGCCTCCGTCCTTGCACGCCCCTTCAAAAGGACCACTTTCTGCCCCGAAATAACACCAGGCCTTGCTGCACGGAAAGAGAGTTGACATCATTAAATCACCAGCAGATTAAGTGACCATCAAATTATCAGTCACACACCCAGAGCAATAAATGTACGGAAGGATGGCCTTGGGATAGAAGGGATGGTGTTTCCTATAGGAAAAGATCAGGTGTTTCAGCAAAAGGGGCGCCTTTTGTGGGGGGGAAGGGCTAAGAGTGCAGGACATCTTGGAGGTGGCAGGCTGATTTCGAGAAGCTTGGAGAGAGTTGTCCTCATCTGGGGCATTTGCCTTTTGTGAAATGCTCCATTTGTTGTTGCCACCAGGGGAGGCATTGGTATTTAGTGGGTAAAGCACGAGGTGACTGGATTTCCCACCTCATGACCTGTCCGACCCCAAATGCCAATACCTTCACTAAGAAGCACTATTTTGAAAATGAAACAAGATGGGCTCAGAAGGGAGACAAACCATAAGAGACTCTTAATGTCATAAAACAAACTGAGGGGGTTGGGAGAGGGTGGTGGGGTTACATTATACGTTTAAATTTAAAAAAAAGAAAGAAAAAGAGACTCTTAATGTCACAAAACAAACTGAGGGTTGGGGGGGGTTGTAGGGAGAGGGAGTTGGGTGATGGACATTGGGGAGGGCATGTGCTCTGGTGAGTGCTGGGAAGTGTGTAAACCTGCCGATTCACAGACCTGTACCCCTGGGGCTAATAATACATTACAGGCTAATAAAAAAAATGTTTTGAAAAAGTTTCCTTTAAAAATACAAAAAAAAAAAAAGAAGAAGAAGAAGCAGCACTATATTGACGGAAGGATCCATCCTTCCATGTCCCTGCCTGTGCTGATCGCCCATCCATGCTGACGGCATCTCTGTCCCACGGAACGTGTCTGGCACCGTTTACAGACTTTCCCGATCCTGTAGCGTCCGCCTTACCTAATGTCCCCGGCACAGGACTAGGCAAACAACACATTTTCTGTGTTGTCCGATGCCACTTAACTGTCCGTACAGAAAAAGAATTTCTCTCAAAAGCAGAAAGGCATTTTTTGCTTAAATGTAGCTGTTTTCCTAATTGATTTGGCTCTGAGAAGCACAGAACTAAGTGTACACCCCGAGGCGGGAGCTTCCTGTAGTCCTAGGGTCCTGCCCGCAGCCCTGCAGGCATAACAAGGCTTCCTCCTTCCCCTGTGATCCCAGCGGATGTTACCTAAGAGATAGGCTCTCTTCATGTTCGTTAATAGAGGTTAGTCCCCTTACCGTCCTGTGAACCCGCCCGCGTCTCCTGCTGCCTTTGCTTCCCATGACAAATGGGGACGGGCTTCTTTGCTGCCTGACTTCTATGTTTTAACTCTGGGTTTGACCCCCTTTGTGCCTCTGAACCTTTTTTTTCTTTTTTTTTTTTTTTTTGGTATATAAATCAGTCTCTTACAATTGTTTCTGCATTCTGTAGAAAAATAACAGCTAGGGGAGCCTGGGTGGCTCAGTGGGTTAAAGCCTCTGCCTTCGGCTCAGGTCATGATCCCAGGGTCCTGGGATCGAGTCCTGCATCGGGCTCTCTGCTCAGCGGGGAGCCTGTTTCCTCCTCTCTCTCTGCCTGCCTCTGCCTACTTGTCATCTCTGTTTGTCAAATAAATAAATCTTTAAAAAAAGAAAAAGAAAAATAACAGCTAAATAAGCCAACACAGCCTTTTGTAACCAAATTTTCAGTGTGTGAGACTGCTCTAGCCTTGCTAGAGGATCCAGCCTGGGGCTGACTGGGGTCCCCCCACCCCCAGGCCACAGGCTGGCCTTCCGTAAACACCGGGTCTCAAGGCAACAAGAGAATGACCTCAGGCGAGGCCTTGTGGCAGTGTCTCTGCTGGGCCACTTCTGGAGGATAAATCATCCTCCGGGGAGAGAACTGACGTTCTCACTAGACAGCTGTGCGAGGCCGGGGCTTGGCTGCCCCGTCTCCCCAGAGCACAGGCTCATGGTCCGATGCATGGTGGTCCTGTTGGTGGCTTAGTGTCCCCTGGGGATAACTTTGTCCAGGTGTTCCGTGTAACACATGGGGACATTTTCAGGTGTCCTAACAACACTAAAATCAAAAGTTCTTGGTACGGGGAAAGACAGAGTGAGAGACATCAGGGTAGTCTTGTCACGTTGTACTGGAAAGTTCAACTTCCCGATACGGCCCGTGGTCTAGGGCAGCACCACTCTCTCTTCTTGGCAGACGCCTCTCATTTGAATCAACAGGCTCAGAGCAATTCATCCTTCCAGGGATGTGCTCTCTACTGAATCCAAAGCTTGATTTAAGGCGGAGTTACTTGACCCAAAGCCCAAGAGTTCTACCCTCCCTCCTAACAATGACTGGGACGTATGTTTGTGTGCAGGCACTACTTTAAGTCAAGAAGGTAATACTAAATGATGTGGTTCATAAGAAGGGGCATTTTTTCCGAGATACTGACACTTATTTTCACTCACTGGCATAATGTGAGATATAGAGAGCAACTGGAGAGAATGATCTAATAGATTTCAGAATTGATAGGATATTAATGTGTTCTAATGGTTGTATCACATGCTGTGGGAGAAGGGATACATGTTTAATCATTGCTGTTGGGAAAAGAAGATGTAGACGCTTACTTCGTAGGGCATCACAACATAAATTTCCATAGATGAAATGGGGAAAACATGGAATCACACTAAAAGAAGAAAAATACATCTAACTTCAAAAAGGACATGATTTTAATCTGAACTTACTGAGTTATTAGCTGTTCTATTTCTTCTGGTGGAGGGGGTGGGGAACAGGGTTTGGATGGGGTGGGCTCTTCCTGGACCTTTATCCGCTAAGAAATAGACTGGCAATTTTCTTTTCTGTAGGTAACATAGAGTTCAAGCTGTCTTCTGCTCCTGTCCAATATGTCTGTTTAAATAGTATGTTATTCTCCAGAGTCAGTATAAGAAGAATGCTATAATTGTCTTACTTCTCAGGGGGCTAATCAATCAGTTTAAGAGTTCCACCATTCTGGGGCACCTGGGCGATCCAGTTGAGCGTCCAGCTGGTCGTTTGGGCACAGGTCATGCTCTTACGGGTTGTGGGATGGAGTCCCAAGGCAAGCTCCACGCTCATCAAGTGTCTCCTTGAGATTCTCTGTATCCCTGTCTCTTAGCCCGCCCCCTCCCC